>CATIWF010120761.1:0-53154 GCA_949630135.1 Balakata baccata
GTACCGTAATCTTGAGACCCACCTCAGTCAAGAGTTGACATATCCACATAATCTCACATACAGATTGTGCCATGGCCCGATATTCTGATTCAGCACTTGAGCGTGATACAACATTTTGCTTTTTACTCTTCCATGAAACCAAATTTCCTCCAACAAAAACACAATAACCTGATGTAGATCTTCTATCAATCTTTGAACCTGCCCAATCGGCATCTGAGAAGCACTCAATATAAGTGTGTCCATGATTCGCATACAAGATACCAGGTCCTATATGAGAAGCATTTTTTTTGTCTCCTATATGTTTTTAAAAGACAAAAATATCACAATATATACATTGATGGAATCTTTAAAGACACTCCTCCAACCGAACCTTTGACTGCATATATGGTTCCAAATTTGTCTATTCAAGTTGACGGGTATTAATTTTATACTTTATTTGATTATGTAAATGCTTTTAATGTTATTTTGCTCTTATATTTATCCATTTGATTTTTTTTCTATGTAGCGATAGTGGTGTGTTTGTTATGGATTTTACTAAATATTACCTTCATTCCAAGGATTTGACTGATGCCACTTATAACATTGATGATCTGCGGAAGCGATATTCTGTGATGATGTACAACTATGCCAAGATGAAGATAAATGAACATGTAGTAAGTGATATTGATTGTGCTGAGAGAACAAGTATCATGAATTTTTGTTGACCAAGGATTTGTCCATGTTATTAGATATATTTGTCTTGTAAATTTGATTTGTTAAGAATTTTTAATATTTATATTTTTTGGCATTTTGAAATACAGTAGTATATTCCAAGATTGTTATTTTGGTTCTGTAAATCATTTGGGATTGATAATTTGTTTTTTTTTTAACATTTTGTTGGGTTATGTTACATTTGTTTTTCAGATTATGTTGTTGATTTAATTTTCATTTTCGAATCATATCAGATTGAAACAAAAATCATATTGTAAATTGGTTTATGTAGGTTGTTCAATGGTTTTTACAAATGCTATAAATTTGAATATGTTATTTTATACATGTCATTTTTTTTTTTTGCATATGCGAATCAATGACATTGATTGTGTAATAAATTTTCTTTTAGAGTAATATATGTGAGAATGCAACAAAGATTTTTTTAACAAGTTGCAAAATGTGGTTCACCTTTATGTCAATTTTTTTTAATAAACACATTTCTTTATATATAACATACCAATAATTGATATAAAATCAAAATATAACACTAGTGAAGAATACCAATGTGGCTGTTAAAATTTATAGGTTGCATTAAAAAAATTTAAAATTTGATTTTTCAATAAAGTTTTAAATTGCAAATGTTCATTCAAATGTTGTCAATACCCTATAGGTTGATTTCGACATGTTTTTCACATTGTGCCCAAGTTGGTCACACTGTCCACATTTGTTTTTGATAATTTTCTCTCATGCTTGTTTGTACCTTCTTTTTTTTAATCTTCCTAGTTTTATTTTACCTGTTGGTGGAAGCTTTATCATATCTCTTACATTCTCCGGTATTTTTCATTTTGTTTCGTCTTCAACTGGATATATGTCTGCATTGTATATGGCTAATATTGTCTCTTTTATGTAGTAGGGTGAGCAAAATTGATATATATTCCAGTGTAGAGACCTTATAATTGCATATGCATACTTGCACGACAGTTCGTCCATTTGAAATTTGTTGCATATACATTTTGATTGTTTCATGTCTACAATATATAATTTTTTCCCCTCCAAGAGGCTGAAGGTGTGATCATTTGCTTTTCTGACCTGTGTTATTATCATATAATCAACATATAACTAAGTTATATTATATGTATAACTCACTTTGGTAAAAAATAACTTTTTCATCATACGGTGTATTTTAAAGATTCTATGTAGTTTCCAACTGGGATGTCCTTTGCCATTTTTTTTAGCTTTGTAAATGTCCATCTTGTTATATCTTTGTTTGCACGAGTCCATTCTTGCATCATGGTTCTCAAGCTTTCAAGTAGCGGTGCTATTAGAAGCTCCTTTACATTCTTGTTTGCAGCATTCAAAGACTTTGCAAGTTATAGTGAAGTATCTCTTTCCTTTTGAATGTAAATGAGACCACTTCTCATAGCCAATATCTTGTAGATACTTTTCAATCGTCGAATCAATTTTGTGAAACTCATCCATATGGTTTTTGAATTGTTCCAAATTGTATGATTTTGTTGCACTTATGAATGAGTCTCTTATTTTTTTCGCGTTCTGCTTGAATCTTGCCTTGAGATTGTTCAACATATGGTACATACAAACTCCATATGTCGCGTCTAGATAAACCTGTGTATTTTACTTACAGAATAAATCATTAGTAATTTTCTTTATTTTATGTTGACGCAATCTATATAAACATTGGAACAACACATATAATGTGTATATAACAAACATATACTCTATATGGTATGTTAAATCATTTCTATCTCGGATAAATGCTGCAGCATTTGATTACATACCTTTATAATTGCTTTCTCTATGCTTTCATGTTTGTTATAAATAATGCACTACTGTCATTTGATTACGTACCTTGTATACCTGCCCTTTTTGTATATATTTTACAAATTTGTTTTCAATCACCCTTATTGTATCATTTTTTTTTGTTGATTTTGTATAGTTTGCTCAACTGTCATGTCATTCATCATACTTATATTCTCCATAAGTTACGAAATTGTTAATTCCACATTTATTTTCGATATTTTCCACCATATCAACAAATTCAAATGTATCAGCCATTTCTCTTGTTGCTAATGCAAAGCAAATATTTGGATTTGAAGTTTCCGCAATGTTTCTATTCTCAATAGATATGCAAAAGGGATATTTTGTCAAACTCCCTTCCCTTTTCTTCAATTCTAAATAAAAATGCATGCTACTGTCATTTTGTATAGCCATTGGTGGATAGTCATCTTTTACTTGGAATTTTATTTGTATATCTGGTGCATCACCTTTTAGTCCAAGCTCTATCCAAATTAAATCCAACAGTTGTGAGTAGCTGCAATTTTCTGGTACAACCAAACCATTTACATCGAAATTGACATAAGATACATTTCTTTTCCAAGATCCACTATGTAGAATGAATATCAGTATGTTATCCATACCTGCATAGCCAAAAATATACAAATAATTGCATATTTCACATTTATTATATGAATTTGCACATTTTCATAAGACTGCAACCATAAACATATAACCCACGTATAATCCACATATACCATACATATAATGTTTCTGGGCAAAAAATAATATATCAAACATGACTGCAAAACATTTTTTCTAGTATATTTGCCATACTTTATCTGTAATTCCATTGAATATATGTGTATCATTCAAGTTTTTAGTAATGTATGATTTATCTTTATAGTTTATGTATCAAATATCATGATTTATCAAAATCAATGATAAGCTTTCATGGTTCATCATATATTTCTGTAAAAAAAGCTCTCATTTTCAATTTGAATTCTTAAAATTGTATATTAATCAACAATTAGCCAAGTTATGCGACAGAAATACATACCAATAGATTCGGAATCAAATTTATAATGGAATTTGACACTTCTATCCACTGTTTTGGATTTTTTGCAAAAGCGGAATGGTGTAATACTGTTTGCAATTGTATAATGTCATTCTAATTTTGTGCGGCTGCTAAATGTAACGGTGAAATAGGTTTTTTAGTTGTTGATGAAGATAACATATTGAAAATATTTGAAAATGGAAACCGTTAATTTAGAAGTTTGATTCCTATTCTAAAAGATAACTGTTTATATCAGATACCAGGCAATCAATTTTTCCAGAATCTCCACTGATGTCATTTTTGGGTTTTTCAAATATTCAAATCACAAATAGATAATCATGTTGTAAGTGGTCACAATTATGTAATTTTTATACTATGTCCCTTACCTATGTCTTTTTCCTTTTTCTTTTTTTTTCCCGTGAAAGCCTGTACCAAGTCCAAATAAGAATTTCAGCTTTTGTTTTCTGTTTTTCTGCACTTAGCCCTGATTTTCTTTGCTATTTATATTCATTTTAAACAGTTTTTTTGTTGGTGGATAACTTATACTTGTCATTTAATATAACAAAAGTAATTTTAATATCAAGAAATAACTTAATTGATATTCTAACTTATAAAAATAGAGATAAACTTTGAATTCAAATTTTCTTACCATTATCCACCAATATTAGTATCAATATTGGTGTGAGTTTAATATATTTATAACATGTACAAAGAACTGACTCCCTAATTATACAGACCACTGCCTATTAAGCCCTCTCATGAACCAAAAATAATGATGGAAAATTAAAGCCATTTTCCACTGAGTAATGAGTAGCCAGTACCATATTGTAGCACGATCTTGAATGTTTTCTATTTACTTTAGAATTTGCCAGCGTTTACAAAATGAAATAATCAAATACAATATTCACAACCCCACTCAATAGAATTTAAGCTCTTTTAACTTTTTCTTTAACTAGTTTATATACTGCAATTTCTTTCTTGTTTATTTTCTTACTAAGAAGCATCCACTACTCTGGATGTCCTTGAATGCTTGGTTTGCTTCTGCTCAATTCCCAACCATTTTTGGACAAGTGAGTATACTTTCTCGTCATTAAGTAGTCCCCGGTGACTGGCTGGAATTCCTACTCTCTCAACTGCCTGGAACCCGTCTGCCTGTAACCAACAGATATATCATCTATAAATAATTGCTAGACCAAAAAAAAAAACTCAATCCTTGTATAAGTTCGCCTTAACTTATGAGATAAGGCAGTAAGTTCAATTAAATCTCAATAGATGAAGATGACTAATATACAAGATGTTAATGGAAGGGTGGTGACTCATTTCTAGAATAACCAGCTTAAAACATAATGTTAGTATTGCCTACTAGCATTTCTTTTATACATGCAAAGATAAAACACTGAGGTGGCTCCATCAGACAATAGCTTTCGTCTCCTCACCTTTGGTATCGTCACAGCATTCCGGAGATCATTACCCTAACAAACACTTCCATATCCTTATGGCTTAAAATTTGTCTTACAATCAATCAAGAGTACCCCTAGTAAATGCTAATTTCAGATATCACTGGTTGGTGCTCGCTTATTCAATTACTAGAACATAAACATTTGATGCCTTGTAATTAATAGCCAAATATCCTTCCTACAATATCACGGAACCATCATTACATAGGTTTTAGGTTGAGCCTAAGAGATGAAAATGAAGTGAAAGGTTAGTACAAACACCTTAGCTGATTCAGAAGGAACAGTTCCATCTCCATCCACATAAGAATACTGAGGCTGAGACCAAAATAAAAGTGAGAAAAATTCTAGTCATAAATGAAACAGCTAGCACAAATCTGCAGATCCTTGGAGTAAGATAAATGCAAAAGCAAGAGCATGAACTATTACATTGTGAGAGGGTGTTATTAACTCAAGTTTGAACCCAAGGAATGGTAACACCATTTTGTTTCAGACATGTTGATCCATTAGATAATAAGAACCAGAGACATGATAGTAATCTTATGAAGGATAGAACGCGGAGGTATCATAGGCAAATCAACCAATAGTAATCTTATAAATGATAGAATGAGTTTTCACAGAATCAGTTATCATAGGCAAATCAATCACTCACCATTGTGTGGCAGACCTCAGACAAATCCACAATTGGAGATGTCTCCGTACCATATCTGCATTGCAAATGAATATATCACATCACTTTAAACAGAAAGCATTTGGATGGCATATTTAAACCCACCGTTGAAGAATAGGATAAAAGTGATAAATAATATGAATGCTATGCTGATAAAATAAATTTCAGCTTCTGCCTTTTTATCATCTTATGTTGATTTTCTTAGGCCCTTTGATAGATCTATACATACATAAATAGTAAATCATGGTTAATGGTTCAACTGGTCATAATTTGGTCCGAATCACACTGCAGAATATCTGAAATAATTTTGTCAGTTTAGAAATAAAAAAAATTATCACATCCATTCAACTTGAAATATAAGCTTTGCTCGCCAAGGTGTTTTTGCACTTATAAAATGGGGTTTGCTCCAAAAATCTAACACTAGTATGCCCTTCATTCTAGGAAACTATTTATATGTCCTTGTATAATGCAACAGTAGACTGGTTTCTTTTTCAATTAGTTAGCCTCTACTCAAGTCATTCCCGCAATTGATCTGTTACATACTGAACATCAAAAGGTGTGTCATTTGATGTCCCATATATGTTATAGAACGAAACCCTTTTTGGCAGTTGTGCATCATTGAGAATCTGGCGAGTATCAGCAGCCCATCTGAAGATGAAAGAGTTAAAGGGTAGAGCAACTGTGTTTCCATCATATGTTAGCTGCAATAGAAGGCAAAATAATTTAAATTTAGGTTGCATTTCAATTATCAATGCAAATTACATATCTAAGTTTAACAGAATGCAAAAGGAAAACATCAGGCTACCTGCACAAGCGGTTTCTTTTGCATTCATTTTATTTTGGTGTTTATATGTGTTGGAGAGAGAGAGAGAGAGAGAGAGTAGGTGGTGAGTATATGCATTTACACTGTCTATTGTGGGAACAATGTCTTAAAAATATTTGCTGAAAGAATCATCAATAATATTGAGAATAACATGACCATGATCACAAAGATTATTGATGCGACAGAAGCATACTGAGGTAGATGGTTACAACTACAGTGGCCACTGAAGCATGCATGATGCCTCTCTCTCTCTCTCTCTCTCTGTGGCACCATGATAACATGAAAAGCTCGTGTTTTGGCATTGGAATTATCTGATTAGAGAAATGCATTTAGCTAACTAATCTAAAAGAACGTAGAAATGAGCATATATCATATATCTTCCAGTTTGAGAGCAAAAAACAAGAGAATTAGATAAGATTTTCCAATTAGGTGTATTTGTCATACTTGAATAGAAGAGCTCATGTTCATAACGGGATTGCATTGATTCTTTAACTCATCCATGCATCATCAAAATGCAGACATAGGAATGTTGATATTGATTATATGATCTACAGGAAACTAACAGAACACAAAACCATGTGATCAAGGACCAAATCTTAGTATGTAAACATGAATTCATGGGACTCCTAATCAAAAGTTTACCTCATTGTTTTTCAATGCTTCTTGAAACAGAGTGACACTATCATGTGGGCCATAGGACTCCAACATTGCAGAATTTTCCTTGTCATCTGATTGCTTATGCCAAACTTGAATTTGAGGTTGCCTTTGCCACTTAAAATCTGGATTTGGCAACATTTCATATATTGACGGACATTCAACTAACTGTATGCAAAAGGAAATGTGTGTCACTTTGAAATTACAAACACCCATATAAGAGTGCTTAATGAAATGACCAGATCATCTAACTTCAGACTCGCTTAATACCAGCTGGTGCATTGTCCACCTCGACACAAAGAAGTAGCTCTCAAAGCCTTCAACAAACTGCAACCCAGTTAACAGGGAATCGTTGACACATCCTGGTGCACCTGTTGGCAATTTAGCGCAAACAATCAGAACTCAAACCATCTATATAGATGAGGTTTCGGCACGTGGGGAGGAAAGTTAAGAGGGGGGAAAAAATTTTAAAACCATAACGCTGTCTATATATTAAGGCAATTTCAAATTTTTGCTTCAAAGTTGGCAAAATTTGCAAAAAACAGAGGTCTCCACAATTTGAAATCACAGCGAGAACTCAGTGAACTTTATGGACATTATTAAAGAAGAAATTACTTGTATACAGAGGCTTTACATGAATGTCTACTCAATCTACAGATACAGATGTCCTTCAAGTTCAGTTCATTGTGATCCTTCTTAGCTTTACTGTTCAATTCCATCCTCGAATTCATGGTCGAAATTAATAATGTCATAACGAAGAAATCAACAAAACAAATTTCAAAGTTGCACTTTACATTTTTAATCATATAAAGAAGGATAAGTTATATCATAATTAATTATAAGTTCATTTTGATCCTATTCTTAGCTTTATTGTTCAATATTTTAGGAGAGATTTCATGGTCAAAATTAATTATCCTAATAAAGAAATCAACAAAACAAAAAGTTCAATTACAAAGTCATCCTTTACATCTTTAAAGAAGGATAAGTGAACCAACACAAGAGTCCTCATCCAACCAGTCATGCTCAGAGCTTTTTGACTGCAATTTGCTTGTTTACATTCTCTATAACTTGATTGCCATTAGTTATATTACTCAGTAAACAAAAAGCACTCTAAAGAGGAACCAAATTTCTAGCAACTTTTCAGAACCTTCTTTGAACAAGTAAACCATTTCTTGTTACATTTCCAAACAACTTAGCTCCTAACTTTTTTGAACATGATAGCATCATCTGATATTCATCGAGGACTGCAAGCAACAACTGTGGAATGTTTAATTAAGAAAAGGACAAGGTCTTATCAACAACTAGGAATAATTAACAAACATTAAAAGTTAATAATAAGGGAAGGTATAGTTTTATGTGACTAATATTTCAATTTAATGCACGCTTACTACTCATAAAACACATGTAATTTCTGTACCTTGGAAAGGGCATGCAATGCAGATCCACTTGCTCACAAACTTTGAAAACACCTGACAATAGACAAGTTAAAATCAACGGAAATTCCCTTTATGACAAATGAAGGATTTTCTTTTTCCCTGTGGTACAATGCCATTCTATAATGTTGCAAGAACCAAGAAAAACATACATACATCCGCGTGGAGTGACATGAAACATGACACCAGCAGTCCACCCATTGAATGTGAAATTATATTAATTTTTCTATTCCCAGAAGCTTCATAAGCAGTTTCCAACTTTGCTTTAAGACCTTCCATTAATTTGTCAATTCTGCCAACAATGAGAAAAACTTTTGGTCCTTAGCCTAGTTGTTATGTAAACCTAGTAAACATGCGATCACATGACAATTACAGAAAAAGAAGAGCATAAATATACACATAAATGCACACATGTAAAAATATACATGATAAGTTGAATATAGCTTACCTATTGCTTTGCCGGATATCATAGCCATATCCAAACAATGTGATTCCCTTCTTATATCCACATTTAATGAGCATATTAATTACATCATGGAAGTGATATACCTCTGTCACATGTAAAATTTTAACAAACTGGAACATCAAGGAATATAATATTAGAAGAAAAAAAAAATCTGTTTTGGGAAGGGTAAAAGAAAAATGATGGAAATAGAATGATCATGGCGAAAAAGAAAAGAGAATTGTCTAGATATCTCTAGAACTCACCACACCATGTTTCAATATGTCAATAGTGGTACAAACAAAATCATTTGTGTATGCAATCCATGACCTAGAGTATAACAAGCATTACATCTATGCAAATTAGCAACCGGATTGTTTGCACAATATAATTTCCAATCTTTATTTTGGCATGACACTCTACAGTAATAAGAAGCAACAAGAAGAACAGAGCAATCCTAATTTATTTGGTGAATGAACAATTAGCAATCTGTGTCCTAAACCTTGATTCACCAATTTTTACTTGATTTGAAATCAAGCATGGACTTGTTTTACAATGTATGTCAGACATGGTTCGGTTCTAATGATTATCGCTAAGTTGCATTACATTCGAAATATAAAATGTGTGACACCAAGTTGAAGAAGGAGACTTCAACCAGCAATTAGACTAATTAAAAAGGAAATGAGAATTAAAAATATGGATCTTACCAAAGATGGATCCAAAATGTCAATTGCATATAGCCCATGATCATCTTCAGGAACCACGATTTCAGTGCCCTCATCCAGTACTTCTGTATAACCTGCAGAGCAATAGATTCAATAGACCAGAATCCAGATTGCTATGAAATATGAGAAGCCAAAAATGTAGAAAACCCAAAATCAAGTTGCTAATAAGTTGATAATTAATCAATCGAATCAAGCAGCAACATATAGATACACAATAATACAACGTTTAGATTAGTTCGAGCAGACTATTCACTCAAAAACACACTTGATGCTAAGAGCAGCTCCAAATTCTCCTTCCGAAGGCTCTCAGTAGAAGGTAATAGGCATATTAGCTTAGAAATCATACCATACCAAAAACTTAAGCAGCTACATCTATAACAGCCTTACCAGACTTATCTGTAACTACATCAAAATATAAAATTCACAAAAAGATTCCAACTTTGAGAAAAAAAATCGGGCTTTTATCATATTATATAAATTACAACAGCATTGCATAAGACCCAACTCTGTTTTCACCATCATTTTATCTGTTTCTGTCTTCTGCCACCAGAGACCAAGTACATAAACATAATTCACTTTAAAAAAATTATCCATGTCAAGTGCATAAGCAGAAGCGTTCATAATTACATATAAATATAATATGACAAAAGCTAATGTATAAACAGAGAGGACAGGGAGAGACCTGTGTTGGGATTATAGAGAGACCAGATTCTCTTCTTGAACTCATAGTCAGCCAAGAGAATCCGGACCCATACTCGACTCTGGAACCCGAAGCCCTTTGGTTTTGAATGGAGGATGGAGCCTCCAATTCCAGATATTAGTAGAACCGGGTCGCGATCAGCCTCGGTATTCTCCGAATTGCGATTTCCAAAACAGGGGCAGAAACAGAAGTCTCGCAGCATTTCTTAGATTTTGAGTGGGGCTTAAGGTTGAAAAATTAGGAGAGGGGCAACTGACTTTGTTAGCTGGCAATATCAGTATGGCGTTGGTCTGCTATGGCCATGAGAACTGAGGCAGTAACGAAATTTTAAGAGGGAAAGCAAAATGATGACGGTGATGATGACGATTTGCACTTTGTCACGCATACTTTTAACTTTATTCGCCAATGCCCCCTACTACTTTACTAATTATTTTCTTAATTTTGTCATCAGGCTAGACGCTTAAATTAGCATCTAAATTATATTTTATATAGGCGAGTTAACGCTTTAATTTTGACTCAGTATAAATAAATTATCGAATTTTAAATTATATGTCATTAAATCCTTTAAACAAAAATTATGAGTCAATTTGGTCCGATAAGAAGTGATTCGTTCTATATAATATAATTCAATGACCAATTTGTACTGAATTTAAAATTTGAAAGCTTATTTGTATTGAATCAAAATTAAGAGAGTGATTTGAGCTATAGAATATAGTTTAGAGTATTCTAAAAGTCTTCTTATTTCACTTTTTATCTAAATTTGGAGAATTTTATGTCTTCTAATAACCTATTTATCTCTTGCTTTTACCTATCTCATTTTATAAAATTTATATTCTTTCTCCTCGTATTTAAGAGATACTAAATAATATTTTATTATTTATATTTTTTTTATTTTCTCTCTATTATTCTTTTTTTCTCTTACTTTCTCTCCATTTTCTTTCAAATAGTTTTATTAATAAAAAATTAAAATAGAAAGTGAAATAAATAATATTATTGAAATACAAATCATTTTCAAAAAAAATTAAAATAAAAAATTAAATTTTTATAATATAATAAAAAATAGAATAAAAAAGTATTATTGAAAATATTCTTATCCGCTAATTTGTTCCTTAGGCTTTGTTATTATTAAAAAATAAAATAATTAAAATTATATATTTTTTCTAATATCTCCTAATATTTATTTAAAATATATTAGAAATTAAAAAATTATATAATTTATATTTAGTAAGATTCGGTTTCTATAATAATAAAATTTCCATTTTGCAGGATGGATTTATGGAATCATTCAATGGTCCCTAATATTTTATTGTTAAATATATATTTATTTGACGCTCTTCGAAAAAGTTGGAAGATAGTAATTGAAAAAAAAAAAAAGAAATAGACAAAAGCCTATTATTAAACAATTAAAAATAGAGGGGAAAGAACATAAATAATAGGGAATGGAGGTGGTACAGGGAGCAAAGAGGAGAGTCATGCTTTTGGATTGATTGATGATTGCGTTGAATTGGCTGCACCTAATGGTTATCACACGTCACAGTTTCCCAGTCTGAGCTGCTGACTGGTAGGTACCGTACCACTACCACCCTTTCTACTGCCGTTCAATATATATCTTAGCACATTGCAACTTCAAGTTCTTCCTTTTTTTTTTTCTTTTTTTTTTTTCCTTTTCAAAATGATAAAGAAATTTCAGAATTTCATCTCATTGTTCGCAGATGAATTCCCAAAAATAATAATAATGAGATAAAATTTTTGAAATTTTATTAAATATTTTTCAAAATATATTATGAAAATTTTTGAGTTTAATTTAAATAATTAAAACAGTTTTTTTATTTTATTTTTAAAAGAAATATTTTCTATTAATCAATTAAAAAATATTATTTATTTTTTAATAAATTTAATTTTTTATTAATTTAAAAAAAAGAATGATAAAATTTGATATTTTAATATTATTAATATTTTTTTGTATTTTCGAGACAAAAAAAAAATAAGCAAGTAACATATTAAATTAAAGATACATTTTTTAAAATAAATAAATTATTCAATCGTGTTGTGATTGTGGCTAGGCCTGAGTTGCTTGAAAGCCTCCTCCAACTTGGACCCGACTTCTGTAGAATCGCGAAGACCAGATTGAATCTCTCTGAAGAATCCTATGGTGTGAAATAAGACATCTTGCTGGAAGATTCAAATCCGTCTTCTTCCCCCTTAATTTTCAAATATATTTAAAAAATTTATATATCTATTTATTTATTTCTACTAAATATAATTTTTAAAATTCAAAAATATATTTTAAAAAATATATTTTTTCTAAATATAATATCAAATAAAACGTAAATCCTACATGCCAATTGGGAAGAAGTTACAGTAATTTACTAATAATAATATCCACTAAAAACAGTTCTTCTGAGATACGACAAAAAAAAAAAAAAACTCCGGAAACTCCAATTCGGAATAAAGTTATTGATATAGAAGTAGTCAAGCAAGTAGAACTTATTCAATCTTTACTTGTATCCTTTCAAAACCATCTAATCCAACCTGTATAATCTTGGAAAAATTTGTGCAAGTATTGGATGAGTGCTGAAGAAGAGTAAGGAAGGTTGGACTTAGCAGAAACTTTTACGTACATATTAAATTATTTTATTTTTATTAATTAATATAAAGTTAATATATATATATATATGTTATATTTAATTTATCTAAAAAGAATTTTCCATCGATACTTTCCGTCATTAATAATAATAATAGCAACACCTTTATGACCGGTTGGTAGGTGAATTACTTACGCGTTAACATTTTTCAATTTTAAAATTTTTTTATTTTTTTATACACCCTCTTTAATTTTGTTTTTTTAATAAAATATCTATTTAACTGTTTTTATTAAAAATAATTTTTAAAATTTGAAAAATTAAAAATATAAAATTGTTTTAGAAAAGTATTTTTTCATAATTCAATCCAAACAGACCCCTCTCTCTCTCTCTCTCTCTCTCTATATAATTGGAAATCACTGTACCAGAATCTGCTATTTTCTTTTCAATAAAGTCTAGAAAGTGCATGATTAAAAACGAAATTAATATCGGACCTCTTTTTTGGCAACAATCCAAGCCAAAGAATAAATTTAAGAGGATCAAGTGGTTGCACGAACCGTGTAAATTACTTGCAAAAAAACCTACATCGCTCGCATTGGCTTGTAGGTTTTAGCTGTGAGCTAACACGCAATCAACAGAGTATTGCAAGAAGTTAATATATAAATTATAAAGCACCACCTTGTGTTGAATTTGGCGATCTCTGTATTTTCTGGACTGGATTATCTTATCACGGCCTATGGGACTTCAAATTTTAGCATGTTTATATATGTGCCTCTGATCTTGAATGAACTCTGCATAAATGTGCCTTTCTGCATCCAACATATTCATATTGGAAAATACAGAGATGGCCAAAAGGCCCATATTCTTCTGGACAACTTCTTTGCTATGGATTCAATGGACAAAATCGAAATTTGTCTCACACTGTCCAACCAACAATTCTGATTCACAATTTTGCCTAAACTCAATCCCAATTAAAATAAAATAATAATAATATGCTTAATATGTTTTTTCATTCAAGCATATATAACCACAAGACCATCTTGAGACTATGAGGTTTCTCTTGAAGAATTAATCAAATAAAATGAAAATGGCAGTCTGATTCAGTGATGCTAATATCAAGCATCAGCTCAAGTGTTTTTGTAATTCAAAAATTGAAGATCATAGCACCGGGATTTCCTGTAAAAAATAAATCAGAATCATAATAAACGAAAAGTCAACAAGTTCATTATATCTGACATCGTCTCACCAGACTCAAGTCCAAAAAACAGAGGCATAATATCAGATCCCTTGACTTATCGGAAGGCCAAACACCCATGTTTTCTCACAGCTCCTGCACACCAAAACCTACAAACAGAACATATGAACGGATAAATTAGACATTCGCCTAAGTAAAACAAATCACAGTGACCACAAAATCAACCATTTTAAGGGATCTCGCACAGAAAGATGCGAAAGAAATGCTTGGTTCTCAAGCATAAATAATCATCTTTTGTCGTGTAGAGTAAAACGAAACCAAAATATTACTAAATATGGCACACTTGGTACGGGCGGATCAAATTCGTTCATGTAGAATTACAGCATGTAAGCTGTCAATTGTTAAGCTAAACACACAAAAAAGATCACAGTGGAGAGAGTTGATACCAGGAGGGAGAGATTGCTTCAACTTATCAGCCTTCGTCTCTGAGTCAAATACACGGAGTGTGTGAAGGTATTTGGAGCAGCGAACCTTGAACTTCACTACATCTTTGCTGAACGAGCATCTTTTCTTCTTGCTGTAAGAAGGAGATCCTTAATTTCATGGATTTGCTTTGGCTGTTGATTAAAAAAAATGAAATCAAAGCAAATAGCATTATTTGAATGCTACAAGGATCTGTGAGATGTTAAATAAATAAACAAAACGCCATAACCTTTACCTAACACAGTATTAGTAATAGTGGAGAGGCACAGCATTTGTTCGGTAATTCGACCGAAACGCCATCAGATATCACACAAACAAACCAAACCAAACCAATACGTTTTTACCTAATAATATTGAATCAAGTATTGCAGATATCTATTTTTCTCAAGGAAAAAGTCTAACAATCAGCTTACTTTAACCTAATCTGGAGTTGTTTAAGGTTTTGTAAGCATAATTAAGAAAGCCCGCCAACAAATTTGGCTTCCAACGCAACCAACATGGACAGAATCAAACAACTTGTACAAAAGTAAATCATCTCTCCTCAAAGCAATAAAATTCAATCCCAGTTAGAGAAAGGAAAAAAAAAAAAAAAAAAAAAAAGATTTTAATTAGATGTCAACTAATGGCAATCGAGAAAACGCTAAGACGAAAGAGTCATCTTTGTTTTTTTCTCAAGAAAAAACATCTATTATTCAGCTTGCTTTAGTGGATACACTATTTTGCAGCGGTTTAAGTTTTCTAAGCCACAATGTTGGGCGGAATACCTTTCCAAAAAAAAAAACCAACATAATTCCTCAGAGCTATAAATTTGGAGAGGAAAAAAAATGTCAACAGGTGGCGTGGAGAAAAAGCAAAAACCAAAGTAAATGGGGATGATTCCTTTAATTGTAGACTCAAAAGGCCCAATATTTAGAAACAATTGTTTCATTGCCATAGTCATCTGCTTATAGCAGATGAGATAAACAGTCAAGCTGCATCTCTATGCACAATGTTTAATATTGGAAAAAGTGTTCCTTGCACCACACAGACCCAGTCCACAATGGAAAAACAGCTGTCATTAACTCTGTATTTTATTTATAGCTAATTTATATTTTTTACATGAATCACCTGCCTACTCTTGTTCATAAGTAATATATGAATTTGCATTTAATCATAACCATAAAATTGATCGTATTGGCTATTTGAAATACAAATTCTTGCTCGTGTTAATATTTCTATATATTTTATCAAAGACGCCAGCCCAATGGAAAAGGAGAAACTTGACGAGCTTTGAGTCTCTTGACTTACCGCATAAGTTTATAAGCTTCTATCGGAATTAGTTGATATTTCTCTTGTTTTATCAAATATGCCAGCCCAATGGAAGCAAAAGGAGAAACTTTATGAGCTTTCAGTATAAGTTTATAAGATTCTATCGGAATTAGTTGATATTTGGGTTTACTTCATAAGAAAGAAAAGGTTTTACATCTCCCTCTCTCTTTTTTTTTTTTTTTTTTTTTTTCCATTTTGTTTAATAATCATTTTAGTAATTTACTCTTCTTTTTTAAAAAAAAAAAAAGAAAAAGAAAAAAAACTGGATCCTACACCCCTTAAAGGCAAATAATTAAAAACAAGCATAAATATATTTCATTTTAAAATTAAGTACATAAATATTTTATAAAGCGAAAACTCTGAATTCAACGCATTTACTCTATAAACCAAACTCGTAATTCGTGTGGATTATTCATTTGTCGAAAAGTATTAAATGGAGTATACCAATAACTGAAACCAATTCTTTGTTTTCAAGTATTAAATACAATAAATCTGATAGCAAAACTCTTAATCTAAAGCTAAACACATCAGATCAAACTACACTTACTACAAAGTTAATGCTAAATTTCATTTCCTATATCTACGCTCAGAAATGCTAATGATACTCTACTTTTTAATTGCTTGTCTAATAGATAAATTTTTTAAAACAATTTTTCCTTTTTTATTTCTCTTTATTCTCACTAACTAATAAATAAGTGAATGCAAGAGTGTGTTGAAATATGGATGATATCTTTAACATTTTCTTAGTCAATTTTATAAAAGAGAAAAAAAATTTAAACATAATGAGATAATTTTAAAATTTTTTATATCTTCATTAATCAGTGTTGAACAATCGCTACTTAAATAACTTTTTTATTCTTTATTTTTCTAACCACAATATTTCTTAAGCAACGAGAAAAACATTTTTTGCTATTATTTATCTCAAATTATCTATTTATATTTTTTTATTAATTTATTTCTTAAATAAGTAGTTATTTTACATATTTATGTTTTTTTCATGATTCTAGTCGTCTTGTTGCAGCATTTGGTTTTGTCATCTTGTTACATCATTTTGTTTCCATTGTTTTGTTGCTGCATTTTTGTATTTGAGTCATTCAGACAAAAAAAATATTTTTGATCCAACATAAATAACAAATCATATTACGGTGGTCAATATATTGCAGCACTAAAATTATAATCACCATAATATTATCAAATTTGCGAGGATCTAAGCCGATTTATTAACCTATTTACCTGAGTATTATAAATTTTTTTACTATTTAATCCTCAATAACTTTTAACAGATTGATATATATTTTTATCGATATATTGTTAATTTAAATCAATGAAATTTCTTTCCTCGAATAAAAGAAAAACAATCACCACTTAAAGTAATTATTATTGACATTCATAAAAATAAATCAATTTTGAAGGAAATTCCTGTAAAAATATTTATTTATGAATTAAAATATTTATTTATTTTATATTTTTATGAATTAAATTATTATTACAAATAAATTTTTAAAATTCCATTAAAAGAAACAACATCCTTCTTTCAACAATAAAAATTAAATATTTAAGATTTGTTTTTAGTCTTCTCTTTGGAATTATTACAGATCGAATTACGGCATCACATATTGGCTTCCAATTCCCCCCAAAATTAATGCTTGGCACATGGACATGACGAGTGTTTTGGGGTGTGTTTAAGAATGTTGTTTAATATTTTAAAAATATATTTTAATTTTTTATAAATTATTTTTAGAAAAATATCTATTTAGCAAAAACAGTTTTTTAAATTCAGAAAAATTAAAAATATAAATTTCAAAAAATGTTTTTTAAATTTAATTTCAAATATTTTTTTATTTGAAATTTCATTAACAGTAATTTCAAAATATTTGAAATTGGTGTTAATGATTGTAAAAACAGATTTAAAATTTATTTATTTAATTAATTAATTTTTTTAATTTTTAATAAGTTGTTTTTTTAAAATTTATTTTTATAAAAAAATTATATTTACTTATTTTTATAAAAAAATAGTTTTCAGAAAAATAAAAAATACAATAATTTTTTCAAAAAAATCTTTTTTTTTTTAATAATGCATTAGTTTGTCACTGGCAAATGTGGTAACTGAAAAAAAAGTTGAAATTACCTTAATTTTTTTTTTTTATATAATCTATTTAAGCCCTTTCCCTCCCCCCCTCTCTCTCTCTCTCTGCCAGCTACTTCGAAGTTTACCCTACACTTCAAGCTCCTTCCTTCATAAGTTGAGCTCTACTGTCCATCTGTACTCACATTCCATTAACCAAGGCAGAGAAGCCTTCCTGCTCGCTGAAATTTTCTTTTGATTTTCGATTCTCTTGGTGGGTGTTCCTTCGTTTCAGTTTTACTTTAAATTTTAGTTTTGATTATAATTAACATTGACTTGCTTTTAAATTTTCAGCAATGGAGTTTGTTTACATGGACATGGACGCCACCCCCGATCCTCTTTCTTACGCTAGAAGGTAAAGTTCCTTTACTTTCCTTCTATTTCCATTGTTTGGTTGCTGAGAAAAATGGGAAAGATAAAAACTCGTTACTGTATATCATTAAAGTTTCTCTTTTTGTGCTGTTTTGTTGGCGGCCTTTGATATTATGCAGTTATCAACTGGAGGCACTGGAGAAGGCAATAAATCAAAACACAATAGTGTTCTTGGAGACCGGTTCTGGAAAGACTCTGATCGCCATCATGCTTTTGCGCAGTTATGCCCATATGCTCCGCAAGCCATCACCTTTCATTGCTGTTTTTCTAGTTCCCAAAGTTGTACTCGTCAAACAAGTATGCCCAATTTCACCCCAATTTTTTTTCCCAGGTGTATAACTCATTTATATGTACAGCCTGTACATCTTTTACATTTGATGATAAACTGATATTTCAATGATTAAATGAGGGTTTCTATTCTTAGTGAACTTTGCAATAGTCTAATATCCTGTCTGCTGACTTTAAGATGGTGGATCAGGCATCACAGTTGAGATTTTTTTTTTAAATTTTATTATTTATGTATTATAACTTTATTGTTCTATTGTGAAGTTCAGGAATATTGAAGCTGAATTTAATTTTTGAAATGTATTTTTTTTAATCTTCGCTGGTTTATGAGACTAGATGAATCTGTTGATAAATTGTAAACAGTTTATATGATCTACCGTGATTATGGTAAAATTTATGGCAATTTTGTGGCATTACTTATATTTGTCTGAATAGAAGAATGACCAAAGAAAAAATTGAACCACGTTTCCTGTCAAAATTCTAGGTTAATAAGGTTTAATAGATAAATAATTAATATATAATGAGAAAATCTTAAATAAAATGAGAAATTGAATTTTTGTTATTGACTTTTGTTCTTCTGTGTGTTTCATAAATAGCAAGCTGATGCTGTGGCAATGCACACCGATTTGAGTGTGGGTATGTACTGGGGAGAAATGGGAGTTGACTTCTGGAATGCTGCTACTTGGAGTGAACATATTGAGAAGAATGAGGTAGGGGTTTCTAGATTTTGATTAAACCATATTACTTGGGAACATCTTAGAATTTGATGTGGGTTTTCCTTTTCTTTTTTTCCTGTTTATTTGGATCGGATGTTCCATTTTCTTATGCAATTATTTTGATATAATAAGCCCCTTGTCTTTGGTATTTAAGTATGCAATTTTTCCATTTAGAGCTTCAATTTTGTAAATTCAAATTCTAATACTTCATCCGAATATTTTTCCAACCAGAATTTGGTTTTTCTAAAGGATTTGAATTTCATAAGGATGTTGTATCACAACTGTCAAAATTTGTGCTGGAAACACAGGAGGTGACCAAAATATTATCTGTTTCTAGAGTTAATGATTGTTTTGTTAATGCTTGTTATGGAGACTTTAATGGTGCATTTGTGAAGGGGCTATACTTCCTTCAATCACATAGTTCTGCTCATGCAATTTTTCTCTCTTATTGCTTCCTGAAGGTTATTATTTTTCAATTGTTTCTTTATGACTCAATTCTACATATTTCACGAGGTCTGCAGGCTTTCAGAACAAGAAAAGGGCTCCTTTTCACAAAATAGTCTTGCTCTTGTCTTGAGTGTTTTAAGTATATTACGACTTCTAGTCCTGGTTCTGCTGTTAACATATCTAGTTATTTTTCTACCTAAAGAAATTGTTGTGATGATTGTTGATGCTAGTTTAGAATTTTGATATCTTTACAATGTATGCTCATATCAAATTGTTGCGTCCTTTTCTACTTTGGCAAATGTTTCATGTTTGAATGACGGTGTTCTTATTGACTGCAAATAGTGTATTTTGTAACACTGAGTTGTATGTTACAAGGTGCAATAAACTCTGATTTAAAACTTCTATAGGTCCTTGTGATGACACCACAAATTTTGCTGGATGGCTTGAGGCATAGCTTCTTCAAGCTAGACATGATAAAGGTTTTGATATTTGACGAATGCCATCATGCGAGTGGTAAACACCCATATGCATGTATTCTGACAGTGAGTCTCTCTCTCTCCTCCTTTTTATTTTTTTAGCATAATGATTATCCTTGTAATAAACTGATATGTTTGTTGCAATACTGAAAATTTTCCATTGTTTTTCTATGAAGAGGTCATATTATTTAGATTTCTTTTACTCACTTAACACTTTGATACCAGTTACCTTTCTTGTTTCTGTTAAAAAAATCATTTTACTGTTTTGAGTGGTGAGTTTTAACTCTAGCCGTGATATCTTGAAGCTCTTGTTGAATAACTTTAGCGTACCCAAGCAAGGGAGAATTTGTTGAGAATCATTATGAGATTCACAATTTTGAAATGTCATTACTAAGGTGTTTGGAATTGTTGTTAAGTGTTCTAAAAGCAGGTTTTGAATTTTTTTTATTTAATTGACTGATTTTTTTAATTTTTTATAAACTGTTTTTTCTAAATATGCTTTTAAAAAAAATATTTATTTACCCGCTTCTACCAAAAGCAGTTTTCAAAACTAAAAAAATTAAAAAATACAACATTTTTTCCGAAAAACGCTTTTCCAAAACTCAATCCCGAACGGGCCTTACATGATTGTAGCCAACAAATTGGATGTTTTGAATTATTTGACATCACAGTTTCAATTTCTGTTAACTTATTGAGGGTGAATGTCACAGCTGAAAATTAATGTTTTCTTCTCATATTGCAACATCTTGGTAGTTTATTGCGTGCATAGTTAAAATTCTTCTACATATGGTTGATCACACATTCTCACTACATTTTTAGGAGTTTTATCACCGGCAGTTAAGCTCTGGAAATTGCATCGTTCCCCGAATATTTGGGATGACAGCTTCTCCCATAAAATCAAAGGGTATGATTGATCTACATGTTATTAGTTTTTGCTAACTTGTTTTACTCTATTGAACAATTTTTGCTAACTTGTTTTGTTCTATCTAACAAGATTTTAACCTTTTATTTTGACTTTGTTACATCATTATCAAGGTGCAAACTCAGAAATCTACTGGCAACAGATCCATGAGCTTGAGAAAATGATGTCCTCAAAGGTTTTTCTCTCTCGTTTAAGGATGTAGCTTCAAGCATAATACTCTTACATCAATGCTACATTGGTTTCTTTGAGTTTATAGTCAATATAGGTTCACTGTGGATAAGATATTCACCAAGATGATTTGCATGGGTTTATCCTAAGAGGTATAGAAGTTTTAGGGGCCCCATGTACTGAGAAATATTATGATTTCTTCTTCCCAGTAGTTTTATGCATCCTCTGTGCCCCTTTCTAATGTTTCATATCTCATTTTCCTAAAAAACATTTTAGAGATGTTTTCTAACCACAAACGATATGAGATTCTCAAACAATTGAAATGTGAAATGGGAAAGGTGCATACGTTGCATGTATATGCTTCTTTGTTGTTAGTTGTTATCTTTAGTTTTTTTTTTTTTTTGGTGCTAAAATTTCTTATTTAACTTCTTCACAATTATTCAAATGCTCAATGCAATGTCTTAATTCCCTCCAAGTGGATTGATTGCATAATTTTGCTTATGTGGCAGACCATCCTCTATAGGCATATCCATATTCATTTTTTTCTTTACATAGCCTTTGCTGCGCTAACCTTTTGTTCTCCTTTTCTTACATTTAGTACAAACAACTTACAACTAACATTTCCTTCCATTCCATCTGTGTATAATACCAATGGACAAACAAAGCCAATGTTCATAATTTGTCATATCATTAATTTTCGGAAACAATATTATTTACAAGTTCATTTTCTTGTTTCTCTGTTTCCACTCTCCTTTTGTTGCCACATCTGTTTGAACATGTCTTTTTGTTTTGGTTTGACTTCTGTAGATATAAGTTAAGCCCATGTTCCTCATATTGTATTTAATTAATGAAATGATATTTCCCTCAATTCACTCGAAATTAAGATAGGCATTTATTTTAGGCCCATGCTTTACTCAATGTATTCCTGTTTCCATTCAATGTTTGTTATGTTTCTTAATCAGCCTATTTAAGGTGGTTTGGTGATACTTTCTCAAGTATAAGCTAAGATCCTCAAATCAAAAGCTAATATCTGAAATTTCTTAACTCTGGCATTATGTGAAAGCAGTACTATGGAGTTGGGTTTCTTTTTTAGAGCATGCTTTTTGATTGGGGTTGTGGGAAAGCTGAAGTCAATCGTATCTCATAGATTAATCACGAAAATTAGAAATAGATAAAGGTTTTACTTTCTCTTTTATAATATTTGTGAGCTACTATATAAATATCTGATATACTTCCATATTCCGAATATATAATATTGTATAAATAAGGACTTGGCAAAAATCTCTCTGCATTGATCATTGTTTCCTAAATGATACTTATGTTGTAAGTTTTATTCTAATGGATCTTCACTGAACGATTTGGCTCCTTATTTCTTTTTCATGATGAAGGTGTATACCTGCGTGAGTGAATCTGTACTTGCTGAGTTTACACCTTTTCCAAATCTGAAATTTAAATTTTATAACCATGCGGGTGTCCCTGAGAATATATGTATGAGATTAGCTGGAGAATTGAAGATTTCAAAAGCAAAGGTGTGTCATTCTTTGTTATATGGGTGTGACAACATATTGATTTGAAAGATTTGTTGCTGCATTGGTGTTATTGACTATAAATGTATTATTTTTCAGTGTGAAGAAAAGTTAAAGCAACAGGATCTCAATGATACAGTTGCGAAAGCCACCAGCGACAAAATATCAAAACTGCATTCTACTTTGATATATTGTTTGGAAAATCTAGGTGCCTGGTCAGCTCATAAGGTATTTGTTTAGTCTCTAGATTACAGTACATGGCATGATTGCGATTGGAACAAAGGATGTTATTTAAGTTATATTTCTCTAACAGGCTGCAAAAATATTGACATATTTCGAGAATGATTTCCTTTCATGGGGTAAATTGCACATCACTGGGGAAAAAATTGTTAAGGAGTTCAGTTTGGTTGCTTCAAGAGCCTTTGATGATTACATTAGAACTGGTATTTCATTCTAACCTGGTGACAATTTGTGAACATTAAATGTGTGATTACTTATGTTACATTTTTTCCCTAATTTTCTTTATCTTTTATTATTAGCCATTGAACATTTAGGTCCAAAATGGTTTATTGGTGATAATACAAAAGCTGATATAGAAGCAGGGTTATTGACTGCAAAAGTTTCTTGCCTTTTTGAGTCACTTCTGGAATACAGGTTTGTGTATCACATAAATTGACCTTTGCCAGATATGCCTAATCTTATTTTGAACTCTTTTAGACGAATATATGGGCTTTGGGAGATGAAAAATTCCATAATTTATTCTTGGAAGCTTATTATTATTTTTTCCTATTATTGATTCAGCATGTGTTAATTCATTTGTCTGATGTCTATAATCACAGAGATATAAAGGATATTAGATGCATAGTTTTTGTGGAAAGAGTTATTACAGCCATCGTCCTTCAGTCTCTTCTGAGTGAGTTGCTTCCAAGATATAATGGTTGGAAGACAAACTATATAGCAGGAAATAACTTGGGGTTACGAACCCAATCAAAGAAAAGACAGAATGAAATCGTACAAGAATTTCGAGATGGCCAGGTGTATAACTTTTCTACATATCCTCCATAATATGTCTATTCATTTTCTTTTATTGGTGGGTGAAAATGATAGCCTTTGCTATGTTGGAATGTGAAAATGACATGTTTTTCAGGTGAATATAATAGTTTCAACGTCAATTCTCGAGGAAGGTTTAGATGTACAAAGTTGTAACTTGGTAGTTAGATTTGATCCTTCAGCTACTGTTAGTAGTTTTATACAATCCCGAGGTCGTGCTAGGATGAAAAATTCAGACTATTTGTTGATGGTGAATAGGTAATTGTCAATATTCATTCTTTTCAAAATTTCAGTAGTCTATAGCTCTGTAATCAAAGATTTAGTAACCTCAATGTTTTTGTTAAATACAGTAAAAGGAAATTGCTTATACTATGATCTGCATCTAATCCATTTCCCTTTTTCTTAATAATTTTTAGAGGTGATCATTCTACATTTTCTCGATTTGAGCACTTTCTTGCTAGTGGAGACATAATGAGAAAGGAGTCCATACGTCATGCTTCTGTTCCTTGTTCACCTTTTAAGTATCCATTGAATGATGACGAGTTATATTGTGTTGAAAGCACTCAATCAATTGCAACTCTTGCTTCTAGTGTTAGTTTGATACACTACTATTGCTCGTGTCTACCTTCTGATGGGTTAGTAATTTTAGTGCTTTTAATGTGAATGCTGCTAAGCTCATTTATAGTTGAACCGGCCTACAATCTTAAGTTTGTTTAGTAAATTTGCTATCGTGTATAATATGTTTTGGTTTTCTGTAGGTATTTTAAACCTTATCCTAGGTTTATTATAGACAAGGAAACGGAGGTTTGCACCTTGCATCTTCCTAAGAGCTGCCCTATACAAACTATTTGTGTGAACGGAAATATTAAAAATCTAAAGCAGAAGGCATGCCTTGAAGCATGCAGACAACTCCACCAGATTGGCGCTTTAACTGATAATCTGATTCCTGATACTGTTATTGAAAAAGCTGTTGCTCAAGAAGTTGGTAAATCTTATATTTAATGTTTCACCAGTTTCTCTGGTTTCATGCCTTCTACAATTACAAAATATTTTTGTTGTTTAAAGAAATATATTTTATCTCAGTTCTCTTTTGATTTGTTGTAAATTTATTTATATGAGATCTTTTGATAACTGTTGAACACACAGGGAATATACCCTACAATGATGAACAGCCTGTGTACTTCCCACCTGAGCTAGTCAGTCAAAGCTCACAGAAGTCAAAAATGAAGTACAATTGCTACTTAATTGAATTAAACCGAAATTTTGATTCTGACATTCCTATGGATGATATTTTGCTTCTCATGAGGAGTGAGTTGCATTTGGATATCTTAAGTCTCAATTTTGACTTCGAAGTTGATGGTGGATCACTGATGGCGAAATTGAAGTATATTGGGGAGATTGAACTTGATACAGAGATAGTAGGTTCTGGAGTTTTCCTATTCTTGTTCAGTAGTATAATCTCTAAAACATACATTTTCTTTGTTTTTGCTGTTTTCTTATTATTTTTTGGTTTTTGGTTTTCTGTTGCCAGTTACTCATATGTAGGAAGTTTTTTATCACCCTTTTCAAAGTTATTAGGGATCATAATCTAAATAAACTTGAAGAGGTTTTAGATGGAACGATGCCAAGAAATTGTCCAGAGGTTGATTTTTTATTGCTTCCCAGCATGGGCTCACGCCAGCAACCATATATTGACTGGTCTTCTGTTCTGTCTGTATTATTCTCATATAAAAATCTTTGGCAATGTCATAAGATGTGCCCTTTGAAGAACGAACGTTTTATACAGACAACAAATGGACAAGTATTCAAGTGTATGCTTCAAAAATCGTTAGTCTATACACCACACAATGGTAAAATCTATTGTGTCAAAGGTATATGTGATAACATGGATGGAAACTCACTTTTGAAGCTAAGGAATGGGGATTGTAAAACTTACAAGGAGTACTATAAAGATCAGTATGTACTCTTTTACTCCATATTTTCATTTTTTCTCTTTTATTTGGTTTTTGTTATACTGTAGATTAAAGAATGTGTGTGTATATATGTTTCTTTTTTCGTTTGTGATTGACCCCATCTAACATGAAATTGCAGACATGGCATCACACTACAATTTGAACAAGAATTACTACTTAGTGGAAGACATATTTTTCCATTGCAGAATTACCTCTGGGAAAACAGAAAACAGAAGGGGAAAGGTCTTATTCAAACTTCATCTTGTAATTTTTTCTTTGAGCATATATATATATATAAAATTAGCACTTCTGTGCTATTACAATTTCTCTTTATGTTTCTGTGTGAGTATTTCAATTTTTTTCTTTCTTTTTTTTTTTGTTTAACAACCTGCAGCATTCTTACACCCCCTCCTAGCTTTTTGGCTTTCTGGTAGACTCCTGTTGTAGTTGTTTATTTTTTTCTTTAATTTCATTTCATTTCCTTCTATGACTTACTTGTAAAGCTCTGGATCTCTTTATTTTCCAATTTTTCTTGACTGCAAGTGCAACTTTTATGCTTAATTTTCACTCACGATAGATTTTAAAGTAAGTTGCACATCATTTGAATAACTTCCTTTGTTGTTGCTACTAATATTTTGCCTGCAATCAAGTTCTCATTTGTGTTTGAGAATAAAAATTCACATAATTTGACCTTAAGAACATATTCAAATTCTTCTTATCCAAATGCAACTGTTATTTAAGACATGAAATTGGTTATTTCCAATAATTATTATTTCTAATAATTTCAATGGTTGATATCATTGCAGATTCAGAAAATGCATATGTTCATTTGCCTCCTGAAATCTGTCGCATTATAATGTCACCTATATCTATCAGTACACTCTATTCTTTTACATTTGTTCCATCAATCATGCATCAACTTCAGTCTATGCTAATTGCTTTCAACTTGAAGAAGATGCATGTGGATCATTGCCTGCAAAATATTGCTATTCCAACCATCAAGGTACACTTTCCACTTCACCCGTTTTGACTTAAGCCTTAAAACAATCCCAGTGAGAAGTACTGTTCTGCTTCCTGCTCTGATGCAATTCTTTGAAACAATTTGTATTTGTATAAGAAAGGCATTAAAGAATTATTTATATGTTATATTTCCTCATTCTGCATTTTTTCATTAGCTGGCAACTCATCATTGGATGAGTTGTTTACGAGAAATGAAACAATTAGATTGAAACTTTTTGCAATAGGTATGTAGTGGAGCCTAAGCTCTGTGGACAAATGTTTTACATATTTCTGTTGCTTGAGGTGAAAGGTATTTACAGATGAGTTGTACTTTTATCTATTTGTTGCATCATTTTTTATATTATGTTTGGCCCCCAAAAAAGGGCATATTGTATTGTCAGCTGAGTCCTATATTTATGGATGTGTCAATATAGAGTTCCATAACTAAATATTCACAGGGCTAATAGTCAGACTTGCTATCGAAGTTGCCGCAAAAAAGAGGATGAATGATAAGGGGGAGGGTTGAAATGATAAAGAAATTCGCTCAGTGCTATTTTTACTCAATGGATAATGCCTTTACCTAGCATTATTCGTAAAAGGAATCCATATAGAAGAACATTGAGACTTAGTTTAGTGCAGTAGTGTTAAGTTCACAGAATGAAAAAGTGTTTGTGTAAGAGATGGTTGCAGTCTTCATTTCCCATTACTTTGTGGATGAAATTATCTTTCCCTCTAAAGAGACTTAAGTAGGATTGGCCTGGGTTTTTGATTTGATAGGGTAAGGCTACGGATGAAAATCTGTCTACCTGTCCCTTTGCCATTCCATTTAGAAGTATCTGCAAGCGTGTACCAAGTTATTGTTTTTGTATCATTAGGAATGGAATTTATAAATCAAGCTAATAGTTAACCCTCATTGTTGACATCCTTTGCCTATGATTTCTAAGGAATTTTGTGTACTTGTGATCGAGTACATGTTAGCCACATAGTTGTATTCTTTTTCCACCTCTTATGCAATTTTTGTTTGAACTTTTTGTTTATGATTTTTGCTGATATGATTGTTTCTACATGGTAGGTTCTGGAAGCAATTACCACAAAAAGGTGCAAAGAGAAATTTAATTTGGAATCACTGGAGACTCTTGGAGATTCTTTTCTTAAATATGCCGTTAGTCATCACCTATTCAAAACCTACCAAAATCATCATGAGGGTTTTCTCAGTATTAAAAAGAACATGCTTATTAGTAATGCTTCACTTTGCAAACTAGGATGTGACTGCAAACTCCCGGTAATTTTTACTTTTGAGAGTTTGATTGATTTTTATGTTTCCATTCTCATATGCTGTTCTTAGATTCATGTGTTTCAATTCATATTCACTGTCATTTTTTTGTTGTTATGTCTTGCATAATTCTCACATGTTATTTACTTGTTTTTGTTGTATTTATTTGTTTTTTTTGCTCATTGCTTGCTCTTTGGTGCTCATACTTACCAAAAATTTGAGGCATTAGTGAAAATACCTTTATGACATTTCAGTCCTTTCAAATTGCAGGGTTTTATACGCAATGAGTTCTTTGACCCAAAGAATTGGATGATTCCTGGTGGTAGTTCAGGAAGCTACTCCCTAAATGAGGAAATTCTCACTGATGCAAGAAGAATATATGCAACTGGAAAAAGAAAGTTGAAACAAAAGGTTGTTGCTGATTGTGTCGAGGCACTTCTTGGTGCCTATGTTGACACTGGCGGTGACATAGCAGGGTTATTGTTTTTAGATTGGATTGGAATAAAGACAGATTTTTCAAATATACCATATGAACGACAATTCAAAGGGAAACCTGAGGACTTTGTTAATGTCCAGAGTTTAGAAACACTGTTGAGCTACTCGTTTAGGGACCGATCTCTGTTAGTGGAAGCTCTTATTCATGGTTCTTTCATGCTTCCTGAAATACCAAGATGCTATCAGGTACCTTTAGGATGATTATGATTGCATTTTTAACTTTTATTTTATTTCATGTCAGATAGAATTTGTTCATTTGTAGTTTCTCTTCTAAAAGAGCGATGATATAAATGAGATAATTTTATATAATGTTTGCAAGTTCTAAATTATATTTGATATTAACTTCAAACTAATGGTTACTCAGCAACTGGAATTTCTTGGAGACGCAGTTTTAGATTATCTAATTACAGTGTACCTGTACAAGAAGTATCCTGAGATGTCACCTGGACTGCTAACAGACATGAGATCTGCCTCTGTAAATAATGACTGCTATGCACAATGTGTGCTTAGGAAAGGATTGCATAGGCATATCTGCCATGCCTCACAAAAGCTTCTCAAGGATATTGAATCCACAGTATCAAATTTGGCAAATGTTTCTTCATCATCAACTTTTGGATTTGATTCTGAGATTTCTTTCCCCAAGGTTAGTCAATAGTATTATTGTTGCAGCAGTTGCTGCAAATTTCAATTCCCTCATGACCTGTTATTATCAATGTGTTAACAGGTGCTTGGAGATGTCATAGAATCTATTGCTGGCGCTATTTTTGTTGATTCTGGATACAACAAAGACGTGGTTTTTGAGAGCATAAGGCCTCTTTTGGAACCTCTGGTTACTCCAGGGACAGTTAAGCTTCATCCAGTGAGAGAGCTTTATGAATTATGTCAAAAACATGATGTAAAAAGTAAAAAATCCGTTTTACGCAACAATGGCATGACTTGCGTTACCATAGAGTTGGAAGCAGCAAATGGGGTTGTATTTTCACACACATCTGAAGCTGCAGATAAGAAAACAGCTAAAAAACTAGCTTCCAAACAACTTTTAAGGGTATTCAAAGGATACATTAATGGAACAAGTTCAGCAGCAGCATAATACATCTCATCTGAATATTTGCAAAATTCTTATTTTTTCTACTGTTTATGACCTGAATATTGCATTATTAGCTGTTATGAATTGCAGAAGTGAATCCTTTTGTGATGCTTCTGATATCATCCACCAATTGTCAATTGCAAACTGGTTATTCAAAGATTTTCTGTTGATGCTTTTATCTTGGCCATGCATAACTAGCATTTTTACCATATAAAATGAAGTTCCAAATAAATTCAATTTCTTCTCTAATTTCATAGTGAAATAATCATAAAACTATTGAGGATTTTAAGCTTACAAGTAGAACAATTTTTATTTTTATTTTTTTCATAATATACAAATGTTAAATATGAATGGAAAATCATATATCTTTGATTTAAATTTCTCAATGGATGAAATTATGAGAGTGGTTAATTCTTATTGAATTCTAAACTCTAAACCTATCTCTGAATCGCACTTCTCGGTCATAATTTCATTGTATATTTTGTTATTTTAAGATTTTTAATTAATACACTATCTAACTTTTGTAATCAATTTATTTAAATCCTTTCATGCAACGAATTTAACAGTTAATTGTCACTGGCTTTTACCAATACCTCAACGTAAAATAAAGAAGGAAAAAAAAAACGAAATAGATATATTTTAAGAATAAAATATGATAAATTAGTAATAGCTTTTTTTTTGCTAAATAATAAAAAAAATATATAAAATTTCACATTTGTATAAAAAATAATCTGTATTTTTAATTTTTTTAATTAAATGAATAAATTTTTAATATTTTATTAATATAGGCATTTTGTAAAAAAATGGTTGACTTGTTAATATTTCAATAATTAACTAAGCATATAATTAACTAAGCAGTTTATTTGTCTCAGATAAATATCCAATTTAGTTTTTGTTATTATAATAAATAAGTCAATTGAAAAATATTTCGGCTTCTTTATCCTTTCGTTTTGTGGACCTAGAACTGAGCGGAAAAGAAAGCGAGCTCCGGTGCAGCCATGAAGGGCCTTATGTGCCCTTTGTCCAGCTCTCCTACTGTATCAACACCTTCAAAACTATCATTTTTGCCTCCACGAAAACATTTCCTTTCTTTTTCAAATTCCATCTCTTTCACCTTCTCTTTATGTATCTCTACCTCTATTCGCTTATCCTCGTATGGTACGTTAATTTCATGCCATTCCGTCTTTGTATGCTCCCTTGTCGTTTCTTTGCTTTCTCCTTTAAATTCAGACGGAATTTACTGAGATTTCTTAATGTCGGTTTGGTAGTCATGGGTTTTCGATGTTTTGTTTAAAATTTTGTTTTCTGGTGCAGCTTTCTACCAATTAGTAAATTTACAATCTAAGAATTAGCATTTATATAACTGTGCATTAAAGAAGGGAATTTTAGCATTTATATTTATGTAGCTGTGCATTAGTATCCTCTCATCAACTGTTGGAAGCATGTTGAATTACAAGCCTCTATCATTGCCTGTTATTGCTGGGGCTTGTTTTACTAATTTATTTGTGCATTATTTTGATTTGAAGCAGGTGTATTCGCAGCAGCACCGGAGAGCCAGTTGAATTTGGGGGTTGGCGCAGACACAAAGGAATGGGCAATGCAAGGTATATTATATCTCGACTTCTTTCGAGCTAAGTTCAATTTTGGCCTAAAAGTTAGGCATTTTCATGGCCATCAAATATCGTGAGGGGTTAAATTTGGGGTCTTGTTTGATTAGCTAACTGAAGTTTCTTCTTTTTTTTTTATTTGTTGGTAACAATTCAGTACCTCAAACAATTCAGTACTTCAAAAATTATTTGTAATACAAAAGTACCTTAACTTTTATTTTGTAACTAAATAGTATTTTCATTTTTAACTGTTAGTCCTCATTACATAAGTGTGATATAAAATATTCATATCAAATAAATTTTAATAAAAATAAAATTAGCTATAATATGCACATCAGATAAATTTCAACTTTGCTAACTGCTTATTACAACTAATTTTGTTTTTACTAAAATTTATCTAGATATTTCATGTCATACTTTTGTTAGAGAGATTAAAGAGGTTGTTGAGCGTTCTAAAAGCAGAATTTGAATTTTTTGATTTAATTGACTAATTTTTTTAATTTTTTATAAATTTTATTTTTCAAATATGCTTCTGGAAAAAAATATCTATTTATCTGTATTTACCAAAAACAGTTTTCAAAACTCAAAAAGGTTAAAAATGCAAAAAAAAATTTTCCGAAAATTGTTTTTTCCAAACACAATGCTAAACGAGTCATAATAGCTGAAAACATAAGTACTATTTAGTTACAAAATAAAAGTTGAGATACTTTTGTGTTACAAATAATTTTTGAGGTACTAAGTTGTTACAATTTACATAATTTGGATATTGAGTTGTTGCAAATAATTTTTGGGATACTGAATTGTTACAATTTACATAATTGAGGTATTGTTGGCATAATTTACCCGAAACTTGGCAAGAGTGTGCTTATCAATTTTCTTGCAATTTTGGTATCAATGACAGATTTCTATAGCTTAAGGAGGGATGTAGAAGCTGCCTCAGAGCGAGTTCAGGAGATTATAGCATCTGCTGGAATGCAGCAATTAGAGCAAGAAGTTGCAGATTTAGAATCAAAAGCATCTGATAGCTCCTTCTGGGATGATCGTACTAGAGCTCAACAAAACCTTATGGCTCTTACTGATGTCAAAGATAAGATAAAATTGCTAGCTGAGTTTAAAACCAAGGTCTGGATATTTCTTCATCATCTTATCAAGATATGTGCATGCTTCAAGGATTGTTTGGTATATGATGTTTGTGCATAATTTGATCTGATTACTGCAGCAGATTTCTGAGATCTTCTGTTTTCTTTCAAATATGATGTGAGAAATAAGTGATATGGTTCAACTTATAATTTCTTATGCATTATGTACAGGTGAATTATGCCAATGGTATCCCAAAAATTATTTGTAACACAAAATTACTCCAATTATGTAAATTGTAACAGTATCTTAAACTTATTTGTAACACAAAAGTACTCAAATTATGTAAATTGTAACAATTCAGTACCTTAAAGATTATTTGTAACACAAAAGTACCTCAACTTTTATTTTGTAACTAAATAGTACTTTTGTTTTCAACTATTAGAGCTCATTTAACATTGTGCTCGGAAAAAACGTTTTTTAGAAAAAAAAAATTTATATTTTTAACTTTTTTGAGTCTTGAAAACTGTTTTTAGTAGATACAGATAAATAAATGTTTTTTCCAGAAACAGATTTGAAAAAAAATTTCATAAAATTTTTTTTAAAAATAGTCAATTAAATTAAAAAATTCAAAACTTGCTTTTGAAACACTTAACAGTACTTCCAAACACTCCCTTAGTATTTCTAATAGAAATATAATATGAAATATCCAGATAAATTTTAATAAAAACAAAATTGGCTATAATATCTATAGAAGATAAATAATTTTTCAGGTATTGAATTGTTACGAATTATATAGTTAGGGTACTGTGAGTGAAATTCACCCATTATGTACTGATGTAGGTTGAAGATGCAGAAACTATTGTTAAGCTAACAGAAGAAATGGATGCCATAGACACTGGACTTCTTGAAGAGGCTGCAAGTATCATTAAAGATCTAAATAAATCGTTGGATCGATTTGAGTTGACTCAACTTCTTTCAGGCCCCTATGATAAAGAAGGTGCTGTTATATCTATCACAGCTGGTGCTGGAGGCACTGATGCACAGGTAAATGACTGAATGGTTAATGCACAAAGTCCTCTATCCTCGCTTGGATGAAATTCAGTATATTTCATTGTTAAATTATGATGATGTATTACCACTTCTTTCCACCTTGGCCATAATTTTCTTAACGGTATTCGTTTTCTTGGTCTCTTTTGCTAGCTCTCTAATGCGTTCAAGAGCAAAATGCTATTGTTGTAGAATATTCTGCTTTATTATATTTTATTAAAAGCTAGTAATCTTCTGGTGCTTAATTTATTAAGTATCCATTTCTTTCCTCTCTATTACTTTACGAAACTATCTGCTAGGCCTCCGGAGAAAACTTATCAGAAAACATTAATAATAAATAATTAAATTGCTGTATATTGTAGTTCAGTTTTTAATCTTTGTTATGAAATTCAACTGTGCATGGTGAATCACACATTTTTCTTTGCATCTTTCATTTGTGAAATCTTTCATCATTTCCAGTGCAGGATTGGGCTGACATGCTTCTCAGGATGTACCTGAGATGGGGAGAGAAACAAAGATACAAGACAATGGTGGTTGAGAAATCTCCAGGAGAAGAAGCTGGAATTAAATCAGCCACAATTGAAGTTGAAGGCCGTTATGCTTATGGATATCTCTCTGGGGAGAAAGGAACGCATAGAATTGTGCGACAATCTCCTTTCAATGCTAAAGGTCTTCGTCAGGTAACTCTATTGAGCGATTCTGTTAGTTTTCCCTACTTCTATGGGGGTGAAATAGGACCAGTCCTTAAAATAATACTGTTAAAGTTTTAGATATAGGAGAATTGAGTTAAGAATGCTTCCCATTTCTTGCTGTGGATTACTGTGGTTCTCACAGTGGATGTTGGTATGACATTTTTTTTTATTGCACTTTGATTGTCAAGTGGTTACCAGAATGCTTATTGAAAAGGGATAATTTTCTTGGAAATGGAATATTTCTCATATACTCAAGGGGAAGAACATGTGGGGATGCAGTGTCCTAAGGTGGTGACTAAACTTGAATATGTGTACAATTATATGAACTTAACTTTTTTCTATTGAGGTCAAGTAAAACCATTTGTTTTTTTCCTTTTTCTTTTAATTGGAAAATATCCTCCTATGCCAGCTTTACACTATAAAGCATTCCCAGTAGTCATTTAATGCAATTAGCAAGCTCATAGGAAAACTTTGGTTTTCAGAACACAAGCAAATGTTGGATAATAAGATGCTATTAGTGCTGGTAATCACCATTTCATCACTTATCATCGCTTTAATTACAAGTTGCTTTTAGTGAGATGCTTATGATTTATTCATGGTTTTCATAACCTAAAGTGAATATTAGACCCTTTCTCAACATGTTCCAAACATTTGAGGAAATTTTTGTCTCCTAGGAGAAATGATTTGTAGTTGAGATTCGAGAATATTGAATTTAGGATGAGATATTAAGGGAGATGCCAAACGAAGGAGTTGGATGTTATGCATGAACTGAGGTTTCCCTTTAACCATGCACACACAAATGGAAAAGAAAAAAGGTCCATGTCTTAACTTTCAGTTATATCCGCAGACAAGCTTTTCTGGTGTTGAAGTCATGCCTCTTCTTCCCGAAGAGTCTATGGGCGTCGAACTACCTGAGGAGGACCTAGAAATCAGTTTTTCAAGGGCAGGTGGGCGAGGAGGTCAGAATGTGAATAAGGTAGAAACTGCTGTTAGGATTACTCACGTTCCCACTGGTGTCACTGTTCGCTGCACAGGTATGATTGACTGCAACTGCATAAAAAATTTATAATCTGAAATCCATTGAGAAGAAGGAAATGGGTGAAATTAATTTATAATCGGAACGGAAACAATTGAAACCTTGATGTGAAGACAATTTCATGTACATACTGAAATGACAAAAAGAATTGATCTTTTCTTTTTTGTTGGTTCTCTCTCTCTCTCTTCGCAGAAGAGAGAACCCAGCTGGCAAACAAGATCAAGGCTCGTAGCCGGTTAAAAGCGAAGCTGTTAGTAATAGCTGAGGAGCAAAGGGCGTCTGAAATAAAGCAAATAAGGGGAGATGCAGTAAAAGCTGAGTGGGGGCAACAGATAAGAAACTATGTATTCCATCCATACAAACTTGTGAAAGATATAAGGACGGGACAGGAAACATCCGATATCACTTCTGTAATGGATGGTGAACTGGAGCCCTTCATCAAAGCATACCTCAAGTATAAATACCGCATCACATTGTCTGAAAGTGCCGTTCAGTGACATAAGTATATCTGTCTGTTACATGCTTATATATGTGTGCAAAAGCCAAGTAGATTGTCACTGTGATTTACAAGATAACATGTTATAATTAGACAAGTGTATGGACAGTTTGTTGCCAGTCTCTACTTTGGGCGATTATATGACAAGTACAATTTAAAGCCGAGTTCCACCTACTGATTTATGTCTGATTATAATGTAACTTTACCTACATAATTATTAGACTCTAAATCCTAGTTCACTTTTTTAAAGATTCGCCATATTAGAGTCTAATAATTATGTACCTTTATCAGATCTATCAAATAAAAAATAAGAGATAAAAAAACCATTAACACATTCTTTGTGGGAGTGCCATGCTTAATTCTGAGTAAGAGTACATGCTAGCATAAAGTTTCCTCCGTATAAATGGTTTATGTGAAAGTAAAGAGAACTAAAGCAGACGAAACCTTATTTTTTGTTATTCAAGACAATAAGCTTTACGATAATACCAATATCAAAGGATATGAATTATTAAGTGCGTTAAGGACTTGCATAAGCTATATCGTAGGGCTCGCGGGTTCAGTTAAATTCAGGTTGCCTTCTTCTTTCCAAACAATAGGTTCCATGAGTACGTGTTACCTTTTTGAGCAGCAACTTGCACTCGCTTTCCCCCAATCTAAGTCAATAACAAATTGTATTCAATTAGACTTCATAATACATTCAAATAGCATAAAATGAAAGGTGTTATCAGCACAAAACTGGATCGCAAAATGCGATTCTGCATATGAAAATTGGTAGAACACATTATTTTCGGGTTAGAAGATACCTTGTCCATGAGCCAGTAGCCAACGGTTGGCATGTATTGCACTAGATACATAACAGCTAATACAGGCTGAAAGAAAGATCCAAATATGAAGTGCCTTAAATAAATAGAATATGCAATATAAGAGAAAAATGAAAGCATAAGAACTTCGAGCGTTTTGTTACTATCGATATAGATATCAACTGTTTGCAGATAAATGTATTAACATTTACAACAGTAAGAGCAGAGATATATCAAGAATGATATGCAAAGCTAGTTCAAGGTAGCAGAAGAAAAAATTTAATGCTCTAATAGTTCAAGAAGTAAGATAAGTGATTTAAGTATCGTTTTGATGGTATCTCATATTTTTTTTATCATCAACAGGAGAGCCAGTCCGCAATGTTTTCCTTCTTTTGAATAAGTCAATAATTGGAGCAGACAGTAATTCGTGCATTGATACTTAATTAATATAATTATAGTACAAATTTAGTATTGCATATCTCAATATGCCAAAAAAAGAAAAAAGATGGTTATTTAGGAAAATTGATATCGAATCAACACTGCCCCTTCAATATGGTCCATCACGACAAAATATTCGAAAATTAAATAAAACTTTGGAAAGAAATACAATGCATTATGAATATATTACCGAGGCTAAATTATATGGTATTGTGATGCACCAAGTAATCATAGCAATTCTTATGTACTGCATTTTTAAATTATGATAAAAATACCGAGTAAAAAAACATCTTAAAAGAAACCAAATACCTGGTATGATATCCAAGCTTCTTTTAATCCATGGGTTGCTGCAATAATTGTTAGTTCTGCACACCTTTCTGATGACACACGCTTCTGCATAGGTTTAAATCAAATAGGCAGATAGATGTAATCAATCATCATTGAAGAGCGTTTAACCAGATGGAATATATTCTCAGAACAAAATAATGGTTTCATAATTTGCTTCATTCTGTCATTTTGCAACATTTGCTTTGCCCAAAACAGAAAGGAAAATATAAGCTGCAGCTGAAAACTAGATTTAACCATATATAATTACACTAAGAAGTTCACCTCAGAACTTTTCACTGAGGTCGTTTCTCCAGAGCCATTTGATGTTTCTATTGGGCCAGGACAAACAACAGTAACCTTGATCCCTTTTTGATAGAGCTGTTATATACAAAATTAAAAAAGGCCATAAGAACTAGAACCTGAAATAATTTCCTCATCTCATCATAGTTGTTAGTGTATACCTCTGAACGCAAGGATTGAAAATACCCATTTAGAGCAAATTTTGAAGCAGAGTACACAGCCTGACCAGGAGCAGGTACCTTGCCTGCAGCACTGCTCATCTGGTCATGAAGTATAGCTATATTGTGAGAATGAGAAAAATTGTAAAATAGACTGTGTAACAGTCTAGTTAAACTTAAATGTCACAAATTTATTTCAAGGACCATCAGCCAAGTGCCAGAATTTACATAACCAGTTGCACAGATATTTGGTACAATCTCAAAACAGGTGCCCATACAGATAATTGCTCTTGTCCACATACCACAACAAAATGTCCCCTCCCCCGCTTCAGCATGAATGGTGCCAGTAGCTTTGTTAGAGATATTGTCCCCAGAACATTAATGTTGAATGTAGCCTGTTTTTAAAAACAAAAGTACATTACTAGTTTTGCAAGGGAAGCTTAAGGAAGTAGTACACTGGCACCATTGCATAATTACATCCTGTTGACTAGACTTGTGTCTTCGGCAGGCACTTTTTATCTACTGGATAATGGTGAAATGGTTGTTTCTAGAAGAACTCTATTATATCTAAGCATCAAGATGCATAATATGGTACCTTGAGACTTTCCTCAGTAACATCCAGAGCTGTTGATTTCTGTCCAAAAAGGAAAGGGTAAATAGAAAGTCATTCTCTTCTTAATGCGAATCACTTTATGCATCAGAGAGACTCAGGTATAAAAACCGTACTGGTGCTGTAATCTATTAACAGCAAATATTCAATTTACAGCCAATCATACTTGTATATCTTTCTCATTTTGGACAATTCTTTTGCTAAGTTGTTTCAAGCCATGGATTTGAATTTTCTCATTTTAACATTTACAATTACATTAGAACAACAACGTTCAAATACAAGATATTTCAATGTTCAACAAACATGTTAAACCTCACCAGCATGTGTGGAAGTCTTGCTCAGCATACTTCAGGAAATTAAAATAAAATTTGCATTTGCAGAATGAAATTTAGTTTACACTTTTTAAGTTGTAACATATAGTCCGTATCTAATCCACACTTTCTATGAATTGAAAGATAAATAGATTCATTAATTGTGCCATTTTAATATCACAAGCATACATCATATTCAATGGTCACAACTGCACATTGTTTAAAATATTCTGTGTTTGCCTTCACAACAAGGAGAGCCTCAACTTGATTGCCAGATCTGATGACTAAAGATGGCTGCATCATAAAATCAGCAACAGCTAAATACATCGAACTTATGCAATTAAAATAGACATACTGCTTACTCATTCTTTCATTATCAGGCTAATAAGGTTTAGCCAAAATTCTCTACAACAGTTAAAATGACATACTAACCATCCCCTTGAAAGAGAATTTTGTCTGTAATAGCCAAAATTACTCTCTCATTTATCCTGTTTCTACTGTAAATCAAGGACCCTTCCCCCACTAAACACACATGTTTGGATTCTTAAGTTGTCTCATAGCTCACCAAACTCTAATGGTTTTATCCTACTCATAGATGTAAAAACAGAGATATGGAAATGTATTTCATATTTTTATTGCTACAAGCTTTACATATTTATATACAAAGATGAAATGCTAATAAGGCAACTATAATAATTAGGATATTTACAACCACTAATTAGGGGATTATCTAATTAAAATATTTGCTCCACTAATTAGGGGATTATCTAATTAGGATATTATATTATGTAACACTCCCTCTCAAGCTGGAGCATAGATTTTAATCATGCCCAACTTGTTACAAAGACAATCAACTCAAGCCCCAATTAAAACTTTAGTGAAGAGATCTCCCAATTGTTCTCCTGTCTTCACATATCGTGTGGAGATCAAACTTTGCTGTAGTTTCTCCCGAATGAAGTGGTAGTCGATCTCAATATGTTTTGTTCGTTCGTGGAAAACAGGATTAGAAGCAATATGAAGAGCGGCTTGGTTATCACACCACAACTTTGCTGGTACCGTAATCTTGAGACCCACTTCAGTCAAGAGTTGACATATCCACATAATCTCACATACAGATTGTGCCATGGCCCAATATTCTGATTCAGCACTTGAGTGTGATACAACATTTTGCTTTTTACTCTTCCATGAAACCAAATTTCCTCTAAGAAAGACACAATAGCTTGATGTGGATCTTCTATCAATCTTTGAACCTGCCCAATTGGTATCTGAGAAGCACTCAATATAAGTGTGTCCATGATTCGCATACAAGATACCACTTCCAGTGGCCCTTTTCAAGTAACACAAAATTTGTTCTGAAGCTGTCCAGTGACGAACTGTTGGTGACGACATAAATTGACTCACAATACTAACAGAATATGCAATATCTGGACAAGTCACAGTGAGATAATTTAACTTCCCAACCAATCTTCTATATTTCTTAGGATCTTCAAATAGTTCACCATCCTTTGTAAGTTGCACATTAGGAATCATCGAAGTACTTGATGGCTTTGCCCCCAATTTTCCTATTTCAGATAATAAGTCAAGCACATATTTCCTAAGTCTTTAGTGTGAAATTGAGTATGAAGAAAGGACTTTAGAGATGAGATTCTCACACTATCGCTTCCAGTAATAATAATGTCGTCAACATACACAACTAGCAAAATAACCCCAGCTTCAGACTGTCTGTAAAAGACTGAATGGTCAGACTTACACTTCCGCATCCCAAACTTCTCAACTGCCTGACTAAACTTGCCAAACCAAGCTCGAGGACTCTGTTTTAAGCCATACAAAGATTTGTGAAGATGACAAATTTTTCCAAACTCCCCCTGAGCAACAAATCCTGGAGGTTGCTCCAGATAAACTTTCTCATGAAGATCACCATGGAGAAAAGCATTCTTGATATCAAGCTGATACAAAGGCCAATTATGAGTAGTTGCCATAGAAATAAACAATTTGACAGATGTTAGTTTAGTAACTGGAGAAAAAGCGTCAGAATAATCCACTCTATAGGTCTGAGCATAGCCTTTAGCAACAAGATGGGCCTTTGAGCGAGCAACGGACCCATCAGGATTCACCTTAAATGTGAACACCCATTTGTAACCAATAGCTTGTTTCTCTAGAGGTAAATCAACCAAGGTCCAAGTACCATTGTCATCCAAAGCATTCATTTCCTCCAGCATTGCATTACGCCATCCAGAATGAGACAAGACTTTATGAACAGTTTTAGGAATAGTGATGGAATTAAAAGATGCAACAAAGGAACAAGAAGAGAGTTACAAGTGATGATAAGAAACAAAAGAGGAAATATGATAAGTACATTGGCGCTTACCTTTGCGCAAAGCGATAGGAAGATCATCACTTGAAACAGGGTCTGATGACAGAGGAGTTGGTGCAGGACATGGATTAGGAGGGTGCTGTCTTCTAGAATAGACCTGACGAATTAGGGTCCTGACCGGAGCTGAGTCAAGAACTGGTTCTGAGGATGTGATAGTGTAGACTAACAAATCATCATTCTCCCCCTGATGTGCTAAAGCAGAAGATGAGAAATATGGTGTTTCTTCCAAAAAAGTGACATCATAGGATACAATGTACTTATTAAGATCAGGACAATAACACCGATATCCTTTTTGCAAACGAGAATATCCAAGAAAGATACACTTTAATGATTTGGGGTCTAATTTAGTGATATGTGGACGAATATCGTAAACAAAACAAGTACTACCAAATATCCTAGGTTTGATAGGAAACATTGATTTAGTAGAAAAGAAAATACTGTAAGGAGTCTCACCATGAAGAACAGAGGAAGACATGCGATTAATCAGAAAAAATGCTGTTGAAATTGTATCAGCCTAAAAAGTTTTAGGAACTTTCATTTGGAACAAAAGAACTCTTGCTGTTTCAAGGAGATGTCTGTTCTTTCGCTCTGCTATTCCATTGTAATGGGGTATCAACACAAGATGTTTGGTGAAGGATGCTATTTTGAATCATATAATTTTGAAAAGAAGCTGACAAATATTCTTTTGCATTATCACTTCACAATGTATGGACAGAAACATTAAATTGTGTTTTAACCTCAGCACAAAAACACTGAAGTGAGTAAACAATTATGAACGACTTTTCATTAGATATAACCAAGTCATACGAGAATAGTCATCAACAAAAATTACAAAGTATTTAAATCCAATTTTGGACTGAACTGGATAAGGACCCCAAACATCAGAATGAACTAACTCAAAAGGAAAATTTTCTCTTTTATTGACTCTTGGACTCGAACTAAGACGATGATGTTTAGCAAACTGACATGACTTACAATCTAAGGAAGATAACCTACTAAACTGAGGACACAACTTCTTAAACAAAGGAAGAGATGGATGTCCCAACCGACAATGCGCCTGAAAAGGGGATGTAACTCCAGAGCAGGCAATAGATCTAGGTATGTGGGTGTCAAAAATGTAGAGGTCTCCTGACTCATGTCCTTTACCAATAATCTTCTTCGTCATGAGATCCCGAAATAAGCAATGATCAGGAAAGAATGAGATGTAGCAATTAAGAGTGCGAGTAATTTGGCTTACAGAAATCAAATTGAAAGATAACTGAGGTAAATGAAGAACAGATGTCAAAGGAACCAAGGGTGTAAGAGTAATTGTGCCAGATCCAAGAACAGAAGATGATCCATCTGCTAAGGTGACATTAGAGATGGATTTATGCAACTAAAAAGTAGAAAGGAGGCTAGAAGTACCTGTCATATGATCTGTGGCACCAGAATCAATGACCCATTTGGAGGAGGTGGAAACAAGACATGCATTGGATTTACCTGAATCTGCAATGACAGTAACTGGAGTAGATGAAGATTTCAATGAATCCTGGTACTAAACAAATTCATCTGTAGAGATAATAATTGATTTCTCATATGCATCAGTAGTGTTTGCCACATGAGTAGAGTGAGCTTTGTGATTTCTATTATGAAGCTTTCTGCATTACTTCTTCATATGGCCTGACTTATGACAATAATGGGATACAATTACTCCCGACTCTGGTGCTCGAGGCTCGAAAGAATTGGATCCCCCTCCTTTACCACCACCTCTGTAATAAGAACGTCCAAACTCATGATTTTAGCTGATAAGAGCACTATTGTACTGAACAGGTGGAGTTAACTCCGTGCGAAGTATCTTGCTAAAAACATGATGTAAAGAAAAAATCTCAGAACTTAAAAGTATTTGAGACTTCGCAATCTCAAATTCAGGAGGGAGACTAGCTAAAAAGCTCATAATTGTCTTCAGCTCCCGTTGACTCTGTTGAACCTTTACATCAGAACTAAATGGCAGTAGTATATTAAGCAGTTCATAAGTTTTCTTAAAATCCATAAAATAAGCAGTAAGAGACTGATCTTGCTTATCTGTACGATAAAATGATTTGCAAACCTCATAAATTCGGAAAATATTCCCTTTTCCAGAATATAAGAAATCTAAATAATCCATTAATTATTTGACATATTCACAGTGATTAATTAAGCCAATAACCTCACTATCAATAGAATTACGAATCTGCAAAAATAACCGAGCATCCTTCCTCAACCATGTCTGTCTAGACTCATCTTTAGGAGGATTGTCAGTCATATATTGGTTTTTTTCAATACTCCGTAAATAAAAATAAATCGTTTTGCTCCAATCCATATAATTAGAGCCATTGAGTTTGTGTTTCGTAATTTTAGATATTACCGGAATCACATCAGAAATGCTAATTGTCTTTTTGTCAGCCATAACTCACACAAAAGTAATAATTCCAACAAAACAGAAGCAACAAATCACAACCAGAATCTACAAATCTGAAAAAGTGAGTAAACAGAACCTGATCTCAAGTGAATAGCAAAACTAAGAGAGTATAACCTTAACCAAGCCTGGAAAGGTATTGTATAGATAGAGGCGAGCCAAACGGCAATGACAACAGAAGATCACTCCAAGTAGATGACCCAATTTCGGAACTCTAATCTGTCAAATTGACAGATAACTCAAATCTGGAAAAATATATTCTAGATGCAAATCTCACTCTCTAACGCTCTGCTACCATGTAAAAACAGAGATATGAAAATGTATTTCATATTTTTATTGCTACAAGTTTTACATATTTATATACAAAGATGAAATGCTAATAAGGCAACTATACTAATTAGGATATTTACAACCACTAATTAGGGGATTATCTAATTAGGATATTATATTATGTAACAATTGCACTCAAGAAACTAAGAAATAAAATTTTGTGATACTTTAAAACTAGAATGCGTGAATTCCCAGCTAACATTTTAAAACTTGTTGAAATTCTTTCATAATTTCTTCCTTTTTTTCCTTTTCTTGTTTTTTGATTTAGTATTCTTTCATAGGATGGTGGAGTGTATATATATATATATATATATATATATATATTGCAATGTTGGTTTCCAACTTTGGATAACTTTAATTCATCCTGGGTGTTGAAATCACGTAAAAGCAAGTCTGCTAGAAAGAGCTAGAAGTTTCCCTTCCAAGTAGCTTCCCGAAAACTGGATCAGAAAATGGTCTATGAAACCTTAGGCTATTAATAGATTACAAAAGTTTATGCATGTACAGTATAAGAAATTACATACATTAGTAGTAGATACAGAAATAAAATCTATTGATAATATCATGTGGTTGGACCAGTTTAGTCTTAAAAATTAATACAACAATTGCACTCCATAAAATAGTTGTCAATCCTTAAGAAAAGAAAAATTAGGAATTTATCTAAGAATTGCACGGTTATCTGTCTTTCATCTCAAATCACTATCAGTGCTGCTTTGACATTGATGCATTACCTACTCATGTATAAACATCAAAACTGCAGAGGACATGAATTTGCAGCTGTGGAACAACCAATAGAAGCATTTACAAACATTCTCTTCTCATCTGGAACAACAGGTAACTTACAGTTTGAAAATTGGGTTCACTAAGCTCTCTTGACTCTTTTGTTTAATTTTTTCCTTTTACTCACATAACTTTTTACCCGTAAAAATTAAAATAGAGGAACTGGGATGATAAACTTATTAGGAGAATAGTTCATGGACCTCTACAAATTTGCTTGTAGGGGTAGGAGAATAAGGTGAACCTGTTATGGCCCTCTATTATGTATCTATGGTTGGAGATTTTGGGGTTACTAAATAAGATAATATCCTCTTATGAGGATTCATTACTGGAATTGGAGCTCAAAACTTATATTTACGGAAATGAGTTGGGAATTAGTAGAGAAATCAACAATTAGTCTCTTTCATTGCACAGCACATGTCCTACTTTGAATCGGCTCTTACAGTTTACATGTCGCAAATCTAAAATGCCCAGCTATTTATCCACATTCATTATAATTGCTCAAAGAACTGGCTTTATTAATCTATTATTAAAGTGTTGAAATTATCGACATTGATAGGCCCAATCTATTGCAAATGATGGGAGAGTGAGGACTTGTGGGCTTGAAATTGGTGGGGTAGACCTTTATCCTAAATGGGGCCCTTAGGCATTCTGGTTTGGCTCCCTTTATTTTTATAAAATTCACATCTTTTTGTTTGTTACCTAATGTGGGGATCACATCTCCAATACTCCCCTTCAAGTCCAAATGGATTTGGCCAATTGTGGCTTTTCATGATTTTACATCATGTGCTTGTATTATGAGTTTTAGAGGCCACAAGTCTGCATTTTGCTTTGCTTGCGCTTGTACTCTTTGAATTTTAGAGATCACAGGTCCATTTAAGTCTCAGAGGCCTCATGTCTTTATTTTGCTTTGCGTGGGCTTGTACTCTTAAATTCATTGGGCGGATTTTCATGGGCTACGAGACCACTGGGCTTTGATATCATGTTGAAATTGATGGCCTGATCCATTGCAAATGGGAGAGTGATGTCTTGTGGGCTTGAAATTGGTGGGTAGACCTTTATCCAAAATGCCCCAAGGCATTTCGGTTTGACTCCCCTTTACTTTTATAAATTGCCCATCTTTTTATTTGTTACCCAATGTGGAATTCACATCTCCAACATAAAGTTACAAAAATTTACACAAAATATTGCAATTTTCTCAGGATGAACTGGTCGTAGTATTGCTTTTTTGGTTAGCTACTGATTCTATAGTTAAACCGGAGATTTTTGAGAAGTTACTATGCTTAATCAAACACAATGTAGACAAGCTTGTGATCCAGTTGACATAATTCTGGCAGAGTGCATAATGTCCAGTCACGGATTATTTTCTGGTGTAGGGGAGCCCAAGGCAATTCCGTGGACCAGTGCAACTCCTTTGAAAGCTGCTGCAGATGCATGGTGCCACATGGATATCCACAAAGGTGATATTGTTTCTTGGCCTACTAACCTCGGGTGGATGATGGGTCCTTGGCTAGTATATGCTTCGCTAATAAATGGGGCCTGCATTGCTTTATATAATGGATCCCCCCTAGGTTCTGGCTTTGCCAAGTTTGTACAGGTGACAATTTAATTTCTGTTTTGCCAATGTAATTTTTTTTTGTCCTTCAGTAACTGTTGCATCACTTCATAGTTTAATTTAACCTCATGAAACCATTTATATTCTTGTTTTGCATGTTTTCCAGTCTAGAGCAAGTTGGTTCTTACATTGCTCTTCTTGGACGATGGCCTTTTAAAGTTTTTGAAAATTGGTTATTTTTATTTTGTTCTAAATTTTACTCCCAAAGTTTTTCTTCATTTTTTTTTTTAAATTTTTTTTTATATGCACTTTTCTACAAGTCAGTGAACTTTTGCATTCAATTTATCACAGAGAGAGAGTGTCTCTACTTGTGCTTGATTTAATTGAATTGGCCTTTAATATCTTCTGAACCACCCTTTGCCTTGGAACTGCCTGTTGTACTAGAGAATGTTGCTGTGAATATTGCCCATGCTAAATATCACATGGGCTAGATATCGATAGCTGCTACTTTTGTCCCGCCTATTATGGTAAAACTGTATCAAGATAAATGAAATGGTGTTTTAACATTTTACAGTAAGCACAATGGCCATGAAAATGTACACATGGGATGGTGGTGAGATGGTAAGATGAAAATATCTTCAAAGCTATTGTCTATGTTTATCACATTCACAGGATAGCTCATTTTATTGAAATCTTTAAGCATTGAAAACAGTCAGATTTTAGGAGAGTGTATACCTTGACAATGTTAAATGACAATTGTTGCGGTTTAAATATAACCTTTCAGGCATTTGAGAAGTTTTTTGAAGTTCATATCAATTTCTCATTAAATTTGGTCAGGATGCAAAAGTAACAATGCTTGGCGTGATCCCAAGTATGGTTCGCGCATGGAAAAGTGCAAACTGTACTGCTGGCTATGATTGGTCTGCTATTCGGTAAGTTTCTTTTCCATATGTTACTGTTGATTCTGTTGGTTCTTCATACTGGAAAGTACTATATAGTATATATAAGTGTTTACATATGTTTTCTACTTCACTGAAGGTTATATGTCTTTTACTGTTCCCTTTAAGGTTATATTTTTGTTTTCATGTATTTTTTACTGTTCCATTAAAAGGTCATATATGTACTATGGTTTTGCTTCCTGATACTGATCAAGATGTGTTTACTATTGTCACTTCTGGTAGTTGCTTTGGCTCAACCGGTGAAGCATCTAATGTTGATGAATACTTATGGTTGATGGGGAGGGCTCGCTACAAGCCTATAATTGAATATTGTGGAGGCACAGAGATCGGTGGTGGATTCGTTTCTGGGTCTTTATTGCAGCCACAGTCATTGGCTGCTTTTAGCACACCAGCGATGGGCTGTTGCTTGTTTATTCTTGACAATGATGGCCATCCAATTGTAAGACCTATTTGGACCCTAAATTAGAGCAAGATAAGAGGTTAATCCTTGTCAAATTATAGGCGAAAGTGCAACAGTTGAACAAATTAGTACCTGTTTTTGCTATGGTATTAGAGAGGGAGTCATATTTCCATTTTTCTTAGAATTTTAGAAATCCATGCATATATAGTGCTATATTGGTCTCAGGTTCTCTGGTTATGTATGTACTGTGAGTACATATTCTAATTGGTGCTATATTCTGAAAACAAAATGCTATGTTGCTAAATATTACCTCTTGTAATATTTGAGCTGATTGTTCATTCTACCATACCATTTATTGACTTCAATTCTGTACTCTGGGGCTTTAGAAAGTTCTGTGTCATTTTTAAGGCTATAGATCTCTGTTTTTCTGTTCTTAATGGGAACAAAGGTAATCAGCTATTTTAAGGAAATAATGATGTTTCTCTCTCCTTTTTAATTTATTAACCGTTTTCTAAACTATGCATGCACTGCCAATTTCCAACATGACAATTCGTTTACTATTGATTTCTTAGTACTGTTCAATAACCCTTTCCAAAGTAACAATTGCTTGTTCTTTTTCACCTTCTTGAGTGTAGCCACATAATGTACCAGGAATGGGTGAACTGGCTCTTGGTCCCCTCATTTTTGGAGCTTCAAGTTCACTGCTGAATGCTGACCACTACAATGTGTATTTTAAGGGAATGCCAGTCTGGAATGGGAGGGTAAGTGCTTTCCCTCTTGGCCTTTATAGTAATTTGTTGCCTGAGCCAGAGTCTTCAGACTTTGAGTTGACCTATGCAGATTCTTCGAAGGCATGGGGATGTTGTTGAGCGTACTTCTAAAGGATACTATCATGCACATGGTCGTGCAGATGATACAATGAATCTTGGGGGTGTCAAGGTATTTTTTTTTTCCTTTGTGGCTGCAATCTTGTATGTGATTGTAGTTTCATGCACACTCTGGTTGAAGTAATATAATCTTCTAAATATGTAGGAAGATGGAAATCTCCCTTCTTTCCTTCACCAAAACCCTGTTGAGTAATCTCATCCAAAATCCCTGTTGTTTTCTGCTATTTCATGTCATGGACCTTTTCCTTTTCATTGTTTGCTTGAATCACAGGCTCTCTTCCAAACTAAGCCTTTTTGTTCTTGTTGTTGTCGTCTTTTTTTTTTCCTCCTGTTGAAAACCTTTATTTTTAATAACCTAACTTTTTGTATAAATGATGAATATTTTGAAGTATTGGTATTGGTAGAAGGACCGAGTTTTGTCCCAGGCAAAGCAGCACCTCCTTGAGGGATTCAATTGGTAATCTAAGCTTGGACTTGAATCCAAGTGGTTTATTCTTTTTGATAAATCACTTTTGAAATACTTAACGTACATGCCATAAATGAGCTGCTTTATCATTAGCAATACATTCAAGTTAGGCATGACATGGTTTAATAAAGATACAAAGTTTAAATATGAAAGGCATTTCAGTAAAGGAGGCTGTAATTGTTACTGTGAAAGCTGAAACTTTTTCAAGAATGTAAACTGGGTTTTGGCTGAGTTCACCTGGACTTTTCTGAACTGTATAGCTGAAACAGAATACCACCCATTATTGATGAAAATTTCCCTGTAGTTATCAAACATTTACTTTCACTTCTGTTTGTGCAGGTTAGTTCAGTTGAAATTGAACGCATATGTAATGCAGTGGATAGCAGCATCCTTGAGACAGCAGCCGTTGGTGTGCCCCCTGCTCAAGGTGGACCTGAGAGATTGGTAATTGCTGTTGTATTCAGAAAGCCAGATGATTCAAATCCAGATGTGGAACAGCTGAAGAAATCGTTCAATTTGGCAGTGCAGAAGAAGCTGAATCCTTTGTTCAGGGTACTCATTGATTTCTTCTTTGCAAACACCGCATTTGCATTCGAAGCTTATGGAATGTGCTCACAATGCTTGCATTATGCTTTAAAATGGGCAGGTTTCTCATGTAGTAGCTATTCCTTCTCTTCCAAGGACAGCAACAAACAAGGTCATCAGAAGGATTTTGCGGCAGCAGTATGTTCAACAAGAACAAAATTCTAAACTATAGAAAGGTAATTGCAGTTAATGAAGTGACCATACAGAATTAATGTTTCATCCTCTGTGAGGGAGCGGAGCGAGCGATATTTGGACGTATAAAATAAGAAAATATGAAGAAAATAACAGAAAATCCGTGTTAGATTTTTATGTTGTACAAGGGTCTTATCACCCATCAAAGGGTTGTGTTCACATAAAAACACACTGTAACGAATTGTGGAAAGTACATAATTAGCTTGATAAATTATATTCAAATAAAATTTTTTTTGCAGAATCAAGTATACTATATTCACATATAAATTTAATTTTTCAGTTTACTATATTCACATATAAATTTATTTTTTCAGTTTGTCAAAACAAGATCATCTTTTTCTGTTTATTTTTAATTTAATTTTTTAAAATGATTATATTAGGGGAGGAGATGTTGAGTGATGTATGCTCCTAGACCTGGCAATTCGTTTGTATTGTATCTAAATGTGTTGTCATTAATCGTATATGACATAATTATGCTAAACATAGATACGATATAATTAATTAATTGTGTTAAAATTTAAAATTTGCATACAACATGGTTATAATCCGTGTGATATGACAATTAGATACAATTAAATTATTGTATCTAAATGTGTGTAAGTTATACGATAAGTGTCTAAACGCGTGCAAGTTACACGATATGATATATAATTATAATTATACACAAACAAAAATTATATTAAAAAAATAAATTTTACTAAAAAATTTCATACATATAAAATTATTATATTATTAATTCATCTAAATATAATGTTAGTATAATATAAATTAATAAATAATAACTATACAATTAATTTATTAATATTCATTTGTATATGTTAATATAATTAATTTTAAATATGTGTAATTGTGTTTAGCAAGTTAGACATATAAAATATATTTATCATATGATTTTTTCGTATCATAAACCTGTAGACATGATTATAATACATATATGTTTAACTTAAACTCACATATATTTAAGTTCATATCATTTCGTGTTGTATAATTTTGTTGTATTCAAAATTGTCAGTTCTTTAGTTGGTTGATCTTCTTAGTCATGATTCGGATCACGGATTTTTAGTTATGGCTCCAAAAGCAAGTACTTCCAAAGCTAAAGGCAAGAGTAAAGTTGTCCAATCCTTTATTCTAGAGACCTATATTGACCCTTCTCTCTAAAACTGTAACACCCCTCGATATAACTAGAATCCCCTCTACACATACTAAAGGATATTACGATGCATGAGAATATAAATTTGTTCATTTAAAAATTTTTTCCTGTATCATGACTATGATGATAACTTGAAAATGAGAATCAAATCCAGTTTGCAAAAAATTAAACTTTACTTTATAGACCTTGAAACCCTTGAGCTACACGTAGCTCATAATAATACAAAATTTTTCAAAGATGCAAATTATAACTTAATAACCATGTACATAAAACATGTATGTATCATCAACCCTTCATAGTGTCAGCTTGACCTTTGACTCCTCGGGTCGTCTTCTCGTCAACTCTAGCTTTTACCTTATACTTGTATATGAGGAAAAACCACACACATACTAAGTAGATCCAACACTTTTACCTCAATCTTTGATAGAAATTACCTCTTTTTCATATTTTACCCGCTTCCATTTCTATACCACCACCTTACCTTTAAAAACAAACATCTACACCGTATACATATGCATATATTTATATACAACCACCCATACAATATGGCATAACAATTTGTCATAAATATCAAAACACCATAATTAATGCAAACCTAAGACTCATTCAGCCTTGCCTAACATATCTCATGGGTTAAGAATGAAGGGTTTTGATCATGTATCACATACATATAATGCAGCGGAAAATAAAAATTTTCAAAACCCGAATCAAAAGATTTTACATGTGCCAATTAAAACTAATTTAACAAAAGAAAATTCAGAATTTATACCTTTATAATTTCTTGATTTTTCTTCAACTTCTTACCTTGTTGGGTTGTAGCAAACCACAACAATCCAATCTTGGATTGTCTCTAACAATATCCACACGAAGATGAGAGGATGAAACCACTAGGGAGATGGCTTGAACATACCTCAAAGTGTTAGCAATGGTGTATGTTCATATGAGAAGAAAATTAAACTCTTTAATTTTCTTGTTGTCTCCAAAAAATTTTCTTCTCCCAAAAATTTTTTCTTCTCTATTTTCTGTTTTTTGGGGTCTTTTAGATTCAAAAGAAAATCAGAAAAGTAGATCCAAATTGAAGAGAGGAGAAAATGGGAGTTATATGAATAGTAATGGCCATTAAGGCTAATTTAAGCTTATTGGCCAATTGTTGCGCGCTGGCACGCACAGTAGCCCGCTTGGGCCTGTTGGGCAGGCCCAGCTGGCCTGCCAGGCTAGCGGGCCTGCGCGAGCCCATTAACCACCCGAGCAATTTTTTTCCGCGATCTTATTGCGAACCAACTCAAAATAATTTTCTTATATTTTAGATCTCATCCTAAGCCATTTTGCTCATTCTTTACATCTCCAAAGCGTGTGACCCATTAGGTTTCCGGTTATGTTGGCTACTTAAATTATCAAATAATTTAAGCAAACCATGAGCGGTATTTAGCAACACATCATGATCCCCAATTGACCGGAAAGTCAGTGGTTTGACTACAAATCTTTCCATAGATAACAATATGTGCAACTCATCCTTTCACCATTCTATACCCCACTCGGTTTAGAGCATGGACTATGTGTCAGCTCTCGCTAGATTGACTACGTCACACCTAGCCCAAGTGATTTTAGATCTTGTCACTGAGACTCATTACTCAATTAGACATGTCATTGAAGATCATCTTCATGACAGTTCTACTCCTACCAGAGATTCCCGAGTAATAATCCCAACAAGAGGCTGTGGGTATACTCTCCCTCTATCAAGAGTAGTGAATCCTCTATTGGCTACCCAATTACCTTCGAATACCTCAAGCTGCACCCAATCACCACCCTATGAGTGACCTCTATGAGGCAACAAGGAATGGAGTCAAAGCATAGAATCAGTATCCAAGATATCCTTGAGTACCTTAAGTCTAAGGATACATGCACCATTGCTATGATGAGACAATCATTGACATTTGAATAGGTAATCCATATGATTGTCTCATAGCAGGTCATCCAATGTACTTGTCTACTCTTAGCAAGCATCCATATGTTAACGTTGAACATCTCATGCTCACAGCTTATGAGATCTACTGCTTGATCTAATCAAGGAATATAACATGTGCTAGTCTATCCGGATCAACAATGTTCCGTCTTGTTAATCCTATGACTAGGGATAATTTAGATACAAACATAATTACACATGATAGGAATCTCATTATCATGATCCCATCATGATTTCCTTCATGCTATGTTTCATATCATGGACTTTCATTAATCAGTTT
>CATIWF010120807.1:0-62063 GCA_949630135.1 Balakata baccata
CTGCAGCGGGATATAAAGGTGCAGAACCGTTTGTCAAGTTAGCACTTGATGCAGAACCAGACAAGCTAGTATTAAGAACTCCAGACCCAGTGCTATTGAAACGCCCAAATATTTCTTCTTCCTCATTTCCATTTTCATTTACGGCACTCGCAGCACGGTCATGCAGAACACGGTGATGCTGCCATGCATCAGAGAAGCACTTGGGAGAGCAATGGTAACTTTTGGCAACAGGTATCTTAGCCTTAACACAACCTAGGCACTGCAACGTGGCTTGCTCTGATGGATGTACACTACATATAGCAACTTTTCTATCACTTTGTATCCGATACCTGCAAAACAAGCAAGTGAACAAAGGACTAAATATCATATTCACTGTTGTTAGAATCTACAATTTTTTATTTGATTCATCCGATTCGTATCGATTCACATGGAAAACGAATTGAATCTTAATACAAATCTAAATTTATTCTGAATCATGATGATTCACAATTCGAATCATCTAATTCGTATCGATTCACATGAAAAACGAGTCAAATATTAGAAAGAATTGAAATTTATATAGAATCGATAAAAATTGATTGAACCAATCGAGTCGCACGATTCATCCTAAACCCAAAAAAAAAAAAAGAGAACACTAGAAGTTAAAAAGACAAAATATAAGAAATAAGATGGGAGTTGATGATGCTTGAATCCTCATGATGAATCCTTGAATATGAGAACTTCTGGTTTTTTCTTTTCAATAATAATTTCTTTTCAAAATGGTTTCAAAGATGACTGCTTTTCTCTTCTTCATGATCAAAAATTCAAAACATAAAATGATTTATATTACTTATTTTAATTATTTCAAATTATATAGCATTTTCTTATAAATTACAGATTTTAAACTATATTTGACTTTATGGTTTATTATTATTTTTAGTTATTTAGTATTTTAATGTTTAGACATTGCTATATTTTAAAACTATAGAATATATAATATGAAGTATGTTCTTAAAAATGAATATATATTATTTTTAATTAATATTATCAGGATGAACCGAATCTTATAATTCGATTCGATTCTCGATTCATAAAATTACAAATTCGACTCTCGATTCTAATCTCGATTTGACAACTATGATCATATTAAGTAATATGAACTGTTCCAAATGTAAACCAATCAGCAGAATAGACAGATGACTCAAAAAAAATATCCACAATTTAGAAGCCACTCCAAGATGTCTCATCCATTTAGAGAAAGAAAACAATTTTGCTTATGGTTTTGGTTATTAATATTTTTTATTTTCCAAGCCCCCTCCATCCTTGTTTGAACTACATGCTTGACCCAACATAAAGTATTATAAATTCCACAAAATGAAAGCACAATCCAGAACTTAAATCACTTAGATGCTACCGCTTTACACTAACATTTCCCACAACACGTTACCACTTTACACTAACATTTCCCACAACACTCACAAATCACAATTTTCAGAATTGGTATCCTATAATTATTAATGCTACTCCATTCAGGATTCTTTCCACAATAGATATTAATTCCCAAAAGCAAAACAGATTGCCACCAGAACCCAGTTTAAGCCAAAACTTTGTATCTTGTATCGGCATCATTAGCTGCATATCTATAGTTAACATTAATTAAAATTGGCAGGTTAAAAAATTTATAAGATATTTTAACATACAATCTATAAACCACACAACCAATATTTGGTAAAAGAACTGGGATCGACAACACAACGACAAAATGCATTCCAATCACAAACCATTAATCTCGCTTGAGACCTAAGATTCACCAATGTTACTTGGAAACATATGTTGCATTACCCATTAGTGATCCTATTATTACTTCAACCCTAACATGAGTACCCTGTTATTCCAAACCAAAGATATTTTACAATGGCGAATAAACAATCATTACAGATTGTTACAAACATAAAGTGGCACCTAAAACATGTTCGAGTTCTTAATGTACAAGTTTAGCACAAAGAGAATCACATACTCCTAGGCAAAGCATTAAATACTTGAAAATTCAGATCAATATAAAAAATGATATCAAGAATAGAACAGAAGAAAAAACCATACATCTAAACAAGACAGATCCTCAAAGCAGCATATACCATATAGATTGACTGTACCCATGACAAGCAAGTTATTCGATTTTCCAAGCTGCAGTCCATCACATTTAAACAGTCAAAGCCAGATAATTTGCAAGTAGGCCTGAATATCATGGTGACACCGAGAAGTTAATCACTACAAGAAGAATATTAAGTCCATTTTTATCTTGCATAAAATGTTCTGACAAAACCTGATGCTTCTAAAGCATATAGGAAATGCTTAGCAAGGGAGATCCACTTTTTGATGCTTTTGATATCTTCATACAGAAATTAAGGTATGTCGTGAATTATTCCCAACTCAATATCAATAATTGAAAGGCTGAAAGCAAATCCTGTAACTAGCTTCCTAGAATAATAGCATAGTCGACATCAGCAACAGTCAATGCTCGAAGATATTCATGCTCACCAACCTATACTTTAGATTCTGAGAAGGAATTCATCTATTTTTATCACTGCTCCAACCCTACTTGCTACTTTCAGTCACATTTCAACAATTACGGAACAGATTAAGCATGACTACCTACATTTACTGTTTTTGTTCAAACAAGTTAAAACTTTCCTTGCATATTGACCACCACAAAATAGCAACCGAATCGAAAATTAGTACAGGCTGAGATTTTGCATTTCCAATCTGCTATTAGAATATGAAGTTCACTAAACAGTGGTTGATTCAACATACTTCTTTACAGTAAACGGAACTAAGATAATTGCAAGGACACATACTTCTTTACAGTAAACGGGACTAAGATAATTGCACGGACACATACTTCTTTACAGTAAACGGGACTAAGATAATTGCATGGACTACAATAAAACTTAATTTTGCAGGAAGGACTGGTTGGCACTAATACAGATATTTGAACAAGACCTAAAAAAAAAAAGGCAACATACATGAAAACGCCCATAACATCTAATACAATATTAAAAGAAATTCACATATTTACTAAACCCCGAAATGCAAGAAACCCGTAAGTGCAAAAAAAGAAAATACTTAATAATCTTGAACCCGGGAAAAAAAAAATTAAGGTTATGCAAGCCCTTACCACTTATATCTCAAAAAATGACCGTCAACAGGGGCAGACTCCGATACATCGTCGGTTGTGACGCCCTTGTCAGGTCGTCGTAAAAGCACGTAGGGCGTTAACTCGCAGCCTACAATGGGGATATCCGACGGGAGGTGCACTCGTAGCACGCTCAGCATGCTTTACAGCTCTTGTTTTTCCTGACCAATTTGTAACCCAATCAACTCCTCCTCTTCGTAACAAGAGAAACCAGAAAAACCAGCAATTAACAGTGGGCGGATACTGGGCGGATCCGCCATTTACTAAACCCGATGACTCGCCAGCCTTGACCGAAGGCTCTAAAAGATAATTATCAAACCCTAAAGAAATACCTCGATTAATAGATCTTGTAACGAAAAACCCCAAAAAAGCAGATTTCAGATGCAAAGAATAAGAGCAAGAAAAAGGATTGAGAGTTGAAACACAGAAACTGAGGATTTGAACAAGCAGGATCGATTGGTCGTGAGATAATAGAAAAATAGACAAACAGAGAGAGTTTCGAATTTTTGAAGAGAGAAATAGAAGAAAAACAACAGATAAACAGATATTTGTAGGGTTTTACAGAGGAAAAAGTATATTTATTTATAATATAAATACGCAATGGAGGTGAAGATTGAAGAAATGGATTGCCTGTGCCCCTTTCCACACGGGTGATGTTACGTGGGATAAATGTTAAAATTTTTAATTATTATACATTCATACTAAAATTTTTAAAATATTGTAATATAGTATTTAAATTCAAATTCTAATTAACAAGTTATGTTTTTTGCTATAGTTTCGACTTAATACCAAATTATAATTTCTAAAAATTTTAATATTAATTTATAATAATTGTTATTTGTATATTTACCACAATGTCATGTTATTGTATTGTGATTATAGCCCTATGAGAGACAAGGGAAAATTAAAATTTTATTTATTTATTATTTTATTTATATATATGAGATATATCAAGTCACTTAAATCGGTATATTTTCATCATTTTGCTTATTTGATATGTTTTTAATTTTTATTTTTAGATAAGATTGCCTTTAATTTATTTAGTCTATCCTTCTTTTTTATTTTTTGAAAAAAAAATCAATATTTTATTGAAAAATAATTCAGAAGTAAATAATTGTAAATATGAAATTTGTAGTCTGAAATGATTTTTTTTTTTTTTTGAATAATCTGAAATGATATTCTTTTTGTTTGTATTTTTGACATTTTTTGAATTTCATGTTGCAATTATATTCGGGTCTTAAATAATTTTGAGTTCACGTGATATGTGGGTAATATAATTTTTTTACAAAAAAATAGTTTAATTGAACTTTATATATTTTTTATTTTAAAAAAATAATTGGAAAAGATTTTTCATTGATTTTCTTACTTTTTAAGAAAAAAAATATATATTATATTTGGAATTTATAATTATATGAATTGAAATTTTTAAGAATGTGAAATTACTTAAATTAAAAGCAAAATATTTATCTTCTTTCAACATTTACCCATCTTAATTATTACTTTAAACAACTCGGCTTAGTAAGTACATGAGCTCCATGGATAATCCAAATAAAACCCTCCAAATCACCAGAGGAAATTGATCAATTGGTTTGTAGTGTTAAAAAAAGTAAGTCTAGAGACAGTTGCTATTTCAAGTGTCCAATACGAGATATCGGATCTATGGAAGAAGGATTGAAAGCGGAGATTGAAATTGTGGATTTAGGGAAAGTCTCTTTCAAGGAAACACTCTTAAGCATTAAGAGTGGGGGTTTATCAGAACTTGATGAGACTGAAGTTTTGGATAACTATGAATTCATCAAAGATGAGGAAGACAATGACTACCCTATTATTCATTTGTCCAAAGAAGATAAAATTCACATTCGAAAGCCTTGGAAGCAAACTCTAATAGTTAAAGTTCTTGGGCGTTCAGTTGGCTATAACTACTTACTAAAGCGAGTCAAGGACATGTGGAAACCAAAATTTGGATTGGAACTAGTTGCTCTGGATAATGAATATTTTCTAGCCAAATTCTACTCAAATGATGATTATGATTTTGCTTTGTATAGAGGTCTTTGGATAGTTCTTGACCATTATCTAACTGTTCGCCAATGGTCTCCCAACTTTAATACTAAGCGGGATGTGATGGAACAGATAATGGTGTGGATTCGTTTCCTTTGCTTCCCAATTGAGTATTATGATTTTGTTTTTCTGATGAAGCTTGGATCAAAAGTTAGCAGGCCAATTAAGATTGATGACGCAAACTTCCTTAGTTTCCAGATGTCGTTTTGCCTGTATGTGTGTTGAGGTAGATCTGTTTAAGCCTCTCCTCTCTAAGTTCATCATTCATCGGCGAGTTCGTAGAATTAAATATGAGGGAATCCATCTTATGTGTTTTCATTGTGGCATATATGGCCATAAAAAAGGAGCAATGTCCTTCATTGAAAGGCAGCTCTATGAATAAGATGAAAAGCATGGGGTAGGTAGTGATGAAAAGACGGTTGACTTACCGGTGATTAGACCGTAGATTGTGGATGATTTCAGGGCTTGGATGCTTACTCCATCATGTTTGCATAATAATAGGAAAAAGATGGAGGTTCGTGGGAATAAGTAGTATGTCCATAGTAATAACAATCATGGGCGAGCAGTAACTAAAAAAGGAAAGTCAGTAGTGAGCAGCACGAAATTTTTGGTTCTAGAAGATCTTGATGATTCATCAGATGAGGATGAAGGGAATCTAGGAAGTAAAAATGACATACCCAAAACATCTCAGCCTACAAGACAAGATATAAGGATTTAATTAAGAATGATGTAGGCCCAAGTAGGTCAAAGAGGGGGTCTATGGGGCGGTAAAATCGAAACAATGGGAGATACAATCAAGCTACAGCAGAGGCAAATCATGTGATTATCAGATGGGGAAGCGGGTTGGTGAGATCTCTCAAGTTACTATTCCTAATACAACTATGGAGGACTAGATGAACCTCATTGATACCTCTATCTCTCCAGATGGCAAAGAGCATTATCAAGACCTTCCTCATAGAAGTGCTCCCTTGTCGGAAGATGTACCTCAGGTCTTTAAAGACGATTCAGGTAATGAGGACTTAAAGATGGAGGATGAGTCGATTGACCCCGAGAATGCAATTCAGACCGAAATAGGGGAAACCTATTTCGATTAAATTATTTCTGGTATTTGTTTTCTAGAATTGGCCAGGCTTCCCTGCTTCAATTTTTATGTTTTATCTTTCATTGATATGGGTATTCTTGTATGGAATTACCAAGGTGCGGCCTCGAGGGAGTTTAATTGCACCCTAAAATTTCTTCTTCAGAAGCATAGATCGGGTATCCTAGGTCTTGTTGAAACTTGCATTAGTGGTGCTAAGGCAGATAAGATCTGCATGTCCTTGGGTTATGATTTCTAGATTCGAGTAGAATATGTTGGGTTCTTTAGAGGTCTTTGGGTTTTCTAGCAGAAAGAGTTTGGAATTAATGTTATCGTGACTCACCTCCTATTTGTTCATATGCAAGTCCGCCAATCTGGTAACTGTTCTTGGTTATTATCGATTGTATATGGTGGCCCTAATCCTAGCCTTCGTAAAAAGTTATGGTCTAATTTGAATATCCATTCTATGAAAAATTAAAGAGTCGTGGTTAGTTATAGGTGATTTTAATTAGGTCCTATCTCCTGAAGATGTTAGCTCTACTTATGTCTTCAATAGAGGTAGATGCAGTCTTTTCTCATAGCGGGTCTTTGATAATGGGTTAATTGATCTGGGTTTCACTGGAACTTCATACACTTGGAGTAGAGGTTACATATCAAATAATGTAGCAGCGAGGTTGGATCATGCCTTTCGTAACGATATTTGGTGGTTGAGTTTTGATGGGGATTTAGTTCATCATTTGGCTAGAAACCAATCAAATCATGTCCTATTACTAGTTACACTTTATCATCATAGATCTGTCCATAGGAGTAAGAATTTTAGTTTTGAAGCAATGTGGATGACTCACTTGGATTTTGCAAATGCTGTGAAACAGAATTGGGATGCTAATAGGAATCTCTAGCATAATACAACCATGATGGCCAATTGTCTAACCAATTGGAACAAGAATGTGTTTGGTAATTTTTTTTCAATGCAAACACAAAATTTGGACAAGATTAAGTGCAGTGCAACAATGTCTAGATTCTTAGCCTGATAGGGGTCTTTATAAACTGAAAAAAAAATTGCGAAAAGAATAAGATTTTATTTTATCTCAAAAGGAAGTTCGCTGGTACTAAAAGTCTAGAGAATAGTGGCTTTATTCAGGAGAACGTAATACCGGGTTTTTCCATTTGAGCACAGTGATAAAAAGAAACTGAAACAAGATTGTTCACCTTCACAATTGTCAAGGTGAGTGGGTTACAGATGAGGATGTTATTAAGCGGATGATTCAAAACTTCAATCACTGTTTTGTTCACTTATGAGGATAACTTCAATACAACTCACCTCAAAACAAGCCTTTTCCTAGCTCTTTCTCCTCATCAGATCAATGATTTACAGAGACCTTTTGTTTCAGAAGAGGTTCAGGCAACATTGTTTAATATGACTCTTTTCAAGTCTTTAGGCCCTAATGGCCTTCATGCAGGTTTCTATCAACATCTTTGACCGATTGTAGGAAAATCTCTTTGCAATTTTGTTATTGACTTTGCTTAAGGTGGTAACCTTCCACAAGAGGTTAATGAGATGTTGATTGTCCTTTTCCTGAAGCTCAATAATCCAAAGTATTTCACTCAGATACGACCTATCGGCCTTTGCAATGTGGCTTATAAAGTAATAATTAAGATGCTCACAAACCGCCTAAAAGTTATGTTCCCAGCTTTGATTTCTCCCAATCATAGTAGTTTTGTCCCAGGCTGCCAAATCACGAATAACATAGTTATTTATCAGGAAGCCTTACATGCTATGCGGCTCCGGAGGACTGGACCTGGTTATATGGCAATGAAAATGGATATTGAGAAAGCGTATGCCAAACTTTCATGGGGTTTCATTAGGGATACTTTGCTTGATATGGGTTTGAGTTCGGATTGGATTCGTAATGTTATGGCTTGTGTAGAATTAGCTCATTAATCGATTATTCGGAATGGTGAAAAGCTAGAGCGCTTCAAACCTAGTAGAGATATTCACCAAAAGGATCATATTTCCCTATATTTGTTTGTATTGTGTATGGAATGGTTATCCCATATTATCAATGAAGCAGTTAGTAATGGTTATTGGAAGCCTCTTAGCTTTAATAGTTGGGATCCTACTGTCTCTCACTTAATGTTCATTGATGACATAATTTTGTTTGCTGAAGCTTCGATGGATCAATTAAAGGTCATTATTCAGTGCTTTAATTTGTTTTGTCAAGCCTTGGATCAAAAGGTTAATCTCGCGAAATCTAGCCTTTATATCTCTAGCACAATGGATGCTTCTCTTGCTTCGGAGTTGTAGTCCTTTTCAGGCATTCCTCTAACTCTTGATTGGAATAAATACCTGAAGGTTCCATCAATTCATGGAAGGAATAAAGTTGGGCTCTATAGTCATACTATTTGCAAGGCAAAAACAAGGTTGGAAGGGTGGTCAGCTAAGTTTTTATCTCGAGAAGATCGAATAATTTTGGCTCAGTCTGTGTTATCAACAATTTCTCATTATACAATGCAAACTATTCTTCTCCCCATGTCGGTTTGCAATGAGTTGGAAAAGTTAATTCATCAATTTATTTGGGGGGAAAAAGGTGATAAATATAGCTTTAACCTAGTGAAATGGGAAGTAGTTGCCTGTGCTAAGAATAATGGAGGTTTGGGGATCTGTAAAATTCATAATATGAACCTGGCCTTCTGTTCAAAACTGGGTTGGAGACTTTTGACTTATATGGATTCTCTCTAGGCATGTATTCTGGTTAGTAAATATCTTCACAATAGTTGTAATATTGATCAATTTATTCCAAAAAGAAATTATTTTGTGACCTGAAAAGGGATCTCAATAGCTGTGCCTCTTCTTAGTCACAAAATAAAATCTAGAGTTGTTAATGGCCATGACACTTTTTTTTTTTTGTTAGATCGGTGGCTGATGGATATACCTATTATCTCTGTGGCTTTAATTAGCTTGAGTCCTTGGGAGCAGGCTAGGTTGGTTAGTGATTATTGGGTGTCTGGGCATGGTTGGCAATGAAATATACTTAAGGATGTTCTGCCATATTTTTATCTGAATAGACTATTGACGTTTCTTCTTCAAGATAATAATAATAATAATAATAATAATAATAATAATAATAATAATAATAATAATATGTTGGATGGTTTATGTTGGTCTAGGAACCATTCTGAGTTTTTTACTATTAAATCAGCCTTTCAATTTTTGGATGATACTTCGGCGGATTTTGTTGATTCTAAAGATAACTTGAAAAAAAAAATTTGGAAAATTAATGTACCACAACGTTTCAAAATTTTTCATTGGCAGGTATCTCATGGAAAAATTATGTGTAACATGGAAAGGTTGAAGACGGGTTTTAGTTCCAATACAGCTTGCAGGTCATGTCCTCTTCTTGATAGGGATGACAACGAGTACGGATTTTGCGGGTACTTGCGTCTATCTGCATCTATTTAAACCCTAATAGGTAATTCTATTAGAGTTTTGATATGAGTTTGTGAAATAATTTTTAAATCCGTCATGGATTTGGGTAGGGTACGGGTAGAGACTCTTAGGTATGTGTGTGTATATATATATAATTTATTCTAATGAAATTTAATAAATGTAATAATATAATTAATTATTTTTTATGTGTTTCTAAATATTAATGAATTACCAATATAATGAGACTTTGAGATTGAAATATAATTTTTTTATTATAATGGATAATATATAATTTTATTATTTTAATATTATTTTTGAACAATTTGATGAATTATTTTAATTTAAATATGTTGAATTAAATTTTATATTTTATTTTATCTATTTTATTTGATTTTATAATAATTTATAATAGATTGTTTTTATATTTTTAAAAATTTTAATTATTCAATTAGTTTGAATTTTGTTTTAGTTTAAAATTTTGAGTAATAAACTGGTAATTAAACGAGTTCGAGTATTAAACAGGTATTGTTAATTGGGTTTGAAATGAGTATGAGTATTAATATTAAATTTTTAAACGAGTTTGAGACGAATTCAAGTAATGATATATATAATTGGGTTCAGATATGACAATTTTTGCGGGTACCCTACCCATTTTCACCCCTACTTCTTAAAGAGTCATATGTCCATCTTTTGAGAGATTGTTTTATGGCTACCCAGATTTGTCCATCTTAAAGAGTCATATAGTTGTGATGTTGTTGTCTCTTTCTCTTGGCCCGAATTATTTGCTATCGTCATATGGCATATTGGGAATTGGAGAGGCCCAAATTCTTTGTTATTTTCATATGGCATATTGAGAATTGGAGAAATTGTTGGGTTTTTAATAATGAGAAGGACCTTACCACTAAGTTGAGATTGCTATCACATTCTTACAATGAGATTATATATGCTTATTTTCATTTTCATTCAATGAGTCTTGTTCCCATTCATTTGCAAACTATTTTAGTAGGTTGGATTCCACCAACTCAAGGGTGGTTTCTCCTCAACTCTAATGGGTGTTATAAGAAAAACATTGGAAAGGCAATAAATGGATTTGCGGGTTTACTTTCAACATTGGAGGCTACAGTGCAGTTGAAGATGAATTGTGGGGAGTGATTCAAGGTTTAGCTATGGCATGAGATAGGGACATTCAGAAAGTTATGATTCAAGTTGATTCCCTCCAAGTGGTATCTTGGCTTACTGGTGAATTTGCTGGCAACGGTCCTTACTCAAACTTGATTGATAATTGCCTCAGGCTCAATAATAGCAATTGGAAATTTCAAGTGGGTCGTATCCACAGAGAAAGGAACTAGGTTGCTGACTTTCCTGCGAATGAGACTTTAAAGCATCAATGTGGTCTCTTGTTGTTGGTGAGTCCACCTAATGGTGCTAGACTTCTTCTTCGCATTGATCAAGTTGGTACTTGATAGCCTAGAAGGATCAACAATTTTTAAATTAGTTTACTGAGTTTTTTCGTTTTTTTTTTTGTTTTTAAGGTATCACCCTTTTATTGTACCTAAAAAAAAAAAAGCAGAATATCTTTGTCTGAAACATGGTGTAAAATATACATTTTTTAGGATAATAAAATATTATATTTTAAATAGTGAAGAAATTGAATTACCAAAGAAAAACTAAATATTTAACGATAAAAAAATTGAAAACAGAAAAAGATTGGAGAGGGTAGTTAATTTAAGCAATCTCTATTATTAAATTAGGGATAACTCTTTATAATTTTTCTATCTCAATTTAAAAGGTTCTCAAAAATTATCCCCAGTAATATTTTTGTCCCGCTTTATTCCTAATATCGATCTCACAAAAAATTGTTATGGCGTGAAATTATCAGAAGAGAGACAATGGCTCTAATAAGTGACACTTAAATTGTGTTTAGTTTAGCAGTTGGTAGCTAATAATTTATTAACCTTCAGTATAAGGTAAAAGTATAACATAGAATTAGCCGAAGGGATATAATTTATTTAGGTTTAATTACCACAAATTTTGGACACTTTTATAATTATATCTCTATCTATACATTTTCACGAAAATAACAACAATATTGTAATTATTCGAATAATTATAGCATCCCGTCAGAAAATTGGGCTAAAATGCTTATGTTGACACCATACAAGATTTTTTTTTTTTTTTAAAAAAAAAGAATGAAGTAGCAAATAAGTACCTATTCAGCATGTCTACAAAAACGCACCGTATTACTCATCCTCTTCCTGCAAATCACCGAGGATTTCGAAAACTCTTATCATTAATGTTACTGGTACAAACATCATATGCAAAAATCCCACCACACAATGGATTGGGTCTCTTATTAGAATGATAATTAGTTAAACAATTCATATATTCACCATCTTTCTTGGGAGGCTCCAGAGTCTGTAATTTCCCTTTCTTATTCACATTGTCATCCACTAACTTAAATAATTCATCTAAACTTTCTAACCCACCCATCTTATCAGAGTCTTTGACTACCATAGCCTCTGAAACCCAAATTTGGGATATATCCCGAAATCAAAAGCAACCTACCAAGTACCAAAAGCAACCCACCAGAACTGGGATGTGTTCCCGAAATCAAAAGCAACTCACGAAGCCGACCAGAAAGGCATCAAAGGAGGATTGAGAAGAGTTTTACTAATCATCGAGAGACATAAAAAAGGTAATTGGGCCTTGTGCTTCATAGGAATCCATGAGAGACAGAAACAGATAATCGAGTAGCGGAGTCGGTGTTTAAAAAGAGAGAGGAAGACAGAGACATGTTGCAGATCCGTGGCGGTGGGTTTAGAAAGGGAGAGGAAGATGGAAGAGGCTTGTTGCATTGCAATTTTTTTTTTTTTTTTTATGGAGATCAATGTTTTTTTTAGTAGTTTAAGGCTGTGAAAAAATCCTATCCTTTAAATTTAGCTTCTCATATGTTGTCATCCCTCTACATATTTAAATCCCATTCTTTCTGCATATTCAAATCCCATTCTTTTGAATGTTTTATTCAGATTAATTTTATTTATAGTCACTGAATTTTACTTTTCTTGCAATAAACTCATAAAACCCTTTTGTATTCCAAAACATTATTTAACAATTTTATTTTACTGAAATCACTTCCGATTAGTTTCCAATAACACGTCAACTATAATATCATATTTTCAGTGATACGTATAGTGACATTATATTTCCGGTGATACGTTAGCTACCACATTAATTTTTCGGTTATCAATATCTGAAAACTGGCTGCAAGTGATTTTAGTGAAATAAAAACATATTTCAAAGATTTTTTTTAAAGAAATTGCACTTTCACTCGTTTTATTCAGATGGCGAAACTATAGCCCAGCGATATAGAAGTAAAAAGGTACCTCTAAGCAATAGGCAAACATAGAACTCAAATGTATCTATAATCAAGAAAGAATGACATGAATCAAGTCACCAAATAAATCTGTGTTGGTGATGAACTTGTTTTGAAACAAAATTCATGAAAATTTACAGTTGCACATAGCACCTAATTCTTAATCTTTCTTGTTTTCAAACTGCATATAGAAAACCAATGGTTTGTGAGATGACACACCTTTATGTGATGGTATTACATATTTCTCAGCAACTGTATCAGCTGTGTACTTTGAAACACCTCAAATGAGGAAACATCTGAAGCAATTCATCACGGCTTCGTCTCTGGAAGGAAAAAAAAAAAAGAATTAGGGTACTTAAACAGACACAGAAAAGGAGAGGAACAAAGGAAAAAGCTGGACAAAAAACAATACAATATAGAAGGGAAACAAAAGTTATAACGGCAATCTCCAAACGTGGTTTTTGTGTCCAGGTGAATGCACACACAGATATGCAGCCACATAAATGTAAGTTTAAGCAACCCCATGTAACATATCCACTACTCGGTCTTGCCATGCCGATCTGTCGTTGTTCATAGTTTACTATTTTTAGACAGACGAGCAGCATTAGAAACCAAAAAGACAAAATTCCACATAAAAAATATGTAGCAAATCATCTTGCACGAATTGATGATGGCTTAATCCAGTCCATGTAAAAAAAATTATCAAAAAATGGCAGGAATTTATAATCTACAAGACATTAAATGATATTAGTATATAATGGTGCTGGAAAAATAGAACATATACAATATGGCAATAATACAATAATCACACTAGAAAATTTAGGATATATCGACCTAATGAGACCCCTTCTCCTTTTGTAGTTTTTGGCAGTTGCAAGGATATAAGATTGAGCCGTTTCAAACAAACAACTAGTATCAATCTCATTGACTCTACATAACTTCTAAGGACCCATTTGGTTCAAAGATGAAAATGAAAATAAAAATGGAAATGAGAATAAAGGAAAATAGGAATGAGAATTATTGATTTTAGCATATTGTTTGGTTCATTTTTATTTATTAAGAAATGAGAATGGGAATAAAATTCAACTTACATATATTTAGTTAAATTATCATATTCATATAATATATTTATTTTATTTTAAAATGTAATTTGTATATCAACAATAAGATAACATAATTTTTTCTAAAATAAAATATGAAAAGATTCTTCAATTATTTGAATTTAAATTTTTTACAAATTATATTTATTTAAAATAATTATATTTTTAATTTTATCATTATTGAAAAAATAAATTAATATTATTAAAATTATATATTTTTCATAAAGTCTTCTAATATTAATTAAAAGTATATTGAAAAAATAAAAAAATGATTATAATTTATATTTAGTTAGACCCAATTCCTATGAGAATGAAATATTCATTTCCTAGGAAGGGAGAGGAATGAGTAATTTCCATTAATGGGAGAATTTCATTCTCATTACTTTCTATTTTTTTTGCTAACCAAACACTAACAATGGGAATTGGAATGAGTGATTCTCATTCCCACTCTTTTTTTTATTAACCAAACGCCTCCTAAGAGCATAAAACTATTAGATGGAAGAAAGATAGAAAAATCATTTTGCCCTTTTGGGGCCAAGTGGGTGCTAGTGATTTTTAGTTTTGATCCAGGAGTTGGTACCCAGCAACTATAAATAAACTTACAAATAACCAAAATATAAAAGAAGGTCAAAATCCTTTCTCAACAAGAAATAGTAACCTTTATGCCGATGCATCCATTTACATCTAGAGTGGAAATTGCGTTTGAGCAGAACTTTGAAAGGGCCTCCAGGCACTTGTCAGTCACACCAACTATCCCAAACAAACTGCATCATTCTTTCCACAGCATCAGAAACATGACCATAGCATCAAATTTACACATATATATGAGAGCCAAAGAATGCCCACTTGTTCATAAATTTTATCCATGTATACGTCCCAAAATTAGTCAAATCACAAACATATATCAAGGCACATATTAGCAAACTCAAGTTAGCTGCTCATTTATCTGCATGTATTTGAGCAAGACACAGTTGCTCAGAAAGCTCAAGCTTGACCTGAAGGCCATGTGAAAATGCCTGAACTATAGAGCAGCATGGGAAACAAACTCCTCGGTTTAGGTTCAACTTAGAACACAAAAATTATCTCAAAAGTACAAGGGCAGGCAAGGACTTAGAGGTGGTTGTAATTCAAGAATGTTTTTATGTGTTTTTGCCTTGGTTTATCATTTGTAAAGACTAGATATCCATTCATCATCAAGGCCTCAAGACAATAACATTGCATTTGCTCTATATGGTTAATATGAAGGAAGAAAAGAAAAGGGTATGCTGGAGTTTACCTTAGAAACTCAAGAGCGGTGCAACCTTCAGCAATAGCTATAACCCCTGCATCAGTAACTTGAACACACCTATGAATCATAATTTTTGATGTAAGAATTATCTCTTTGTATTTCATGAATTTCTACATCTGTTATTTTACTCACCAAGTCAAATTGAGTGAAACAAGATTCTTGCACAGAGCTATGCAAGAAAGCCCTTCATCAGATAGATTCTGAAAGTCATGCTCAAATCATATCAATCTTTAGCTTAAAAAATTGGACAGAAAACCCTGCTGAGGAAAACTGACTTTCACCTGGGCACCACATAAGTCTAAAAATCTCAGAAGGGCTAGATTTGATATCATCTTGTAAGCATTGTCAGTGAAACTGAAAGGAAGTAAGCATCACATAAGTCCCATAACCTGGAATTACATGGACATAAATTACACTACAAACAGCATTTGAAACAGCAGTACTGACACAGAAAGGGCATAAAGATTTAAACTCTGAAGAAAGGAACACTTCGAAAATATTTGTTGCAACCCACCATCTGTAAGCTTGATGCACCTGGGAAAACCGAGATAATTTAGAAAAAAACATGCTTCTCCATCACCAGTTCTAATCAATTTCAGAATTAAATTTGTGCCTTCCTTAACTGTTAATGTTTTAGGAGGGCAAATTGGTGCCAAGTAGTTATAATATTAAATTTCCTCTCTGTAAAGGAGATTTTGGTAATCTAATATTTGTTGAAGTACAAACAGAGAAAATCAGTTCACGAGCTCAGAAGTAAACAATGATGACAACCTTTGTCCATTCAAATAAGCTTGATCTGATAACATTTACTATCAGCCAATTACAAACCTAGTCAGGTTCAAAGACTCCAAGTCTTGGTAGTGGTTAGCAACTAACTGCAAACTTTTGTCTGACAAAGTCTGCAATAATTAGAAAAAAAAAAGTTATTTTTCAGTTGCAAAATTTCTATTCATGGCCTATTTGCATCTTATAATTATAAGATTGCATTCATCATGCATGGCATATTTTAATTCAATCACTAGTATAAACCCTGTACTCAATATAATGTGGTATTCTTCAAACTCCTGCTTGCTATACTGGAAATGGGATGAGAAACAACCTCCATTTAGTTCATTATTATTACCTTACAGCCACTCAAGTTCAAATGTACTATATGTTTGCAGCTCTCCACTAAATGCCTTATGCCATCATCAGTTACCCTGAAGCCCAAAACACAGTCCAAAACTTGTTAGCAGTGGAAAAAGTTAGGTTCTGATAGGTTATTTGAAGTACAAATGCAATTTCCAAATCTTCAGGTACCTTACGTTCCAGTATATAGAAAAGACCTTCAGTTTTGGACAAGCACAGGTTATAGCTGCTATTCCTTTGTCAGAGATCTTTTGGCAGCCATTCAAGTTCAAACACTCCAGGTTTTGAAGGGAACAGATAAACTGAGATGCTTAAATCTTATCATTATAATATTCAAGAACAAGGAAAATTATTTATAAGCAAAATTTATATCATAATTAGAAAATTTTGTGACAAAATTTCTGATTGAAATATCAAAATCAAGGTAAACTCTCATATTAGACCCTACTTCAGAAGCAACTTGGAAATTTAAGTGCAATTTTTACATTCTTCTCTTTCTGTCTGCTGAAACATTCAAGCCAAACTATCAGGATGTTGGTATCGTGATAAGGAACAATTTACAAACTGGTAAAGCCAACTAAGCATGAATATTGCAACAATTAACCAAAAGGTATGGCACTTTAGATTTTTACACTTTTTTTCTTCTTTATGTTACACTTCAAACAATTGTACTAATAACAGTGATGATAATTATTCTTTTCACTATACTGCAGTGATAATCCACCCATCAAAAGCTTCCAAAGGGCCATCATCCAGTGACCGCCCCGTTTAGATGAGCTCTTAGGATGAGTTATCCGAATGATACATGTACCCTTCCTTATACTAAACATTTTTCTTCTTCTTCCCAGTTTATATGAATCGAAACTTAATTTTTATAATTAAAGACTGCAATCCTAAACTCATTTGAACCGCAAACAAATAAAATAACGTGCATTGTAATTCGTCAACCTAATCAAATCCACATACCTGGGTTCGAAGGACTTCGAGATTTCTGTCTTCAATATCTTGTGCGAATTCAAGGTTAATCTGCTTCAAATTCTGGTATCTTGACTACAAAACACACGAAACAGTGAAATACTCAACCAGGTGATTATTTATCTATCGAAATATCAGAATCAATTAAATGCTGCCAAAGAGGAAGCTTAGCAGTTTCTCTATCAATCATACCACAGATTGAGCTGCATCGAGAATAAAATTACCACATCGTTTTGGCCAAAAGACAAAAGGCGACAATTTACCAGTGAAAGAGCCGCTATAAGTCTATCTCCAGCCTTATTCATCTCGCGAAAATCTAGAACCTTGATTGAAAACAATACGAACCCGGATCAGGAAAACGATTCAAATGTTGATACTAATTGCAAAAGTTAATAAATTCAGTGGATAGAGAAAAATAGTACCACCCAGAGAGAGGGATAGGAGATGAGAGTGCGGTAGAGCCAAGGGCTGACAAGTACAAGAGAGACAAGGTCTCTTTGAGGGAGTCTCGCACTGACTATCTTCATTACTCTTGGGATTGTTTCTCTGCTCCATGTGAGCTCTTCTTCTCCCTCCCTGGTTTCCATTCGTGCCACTTGCGAGTTGTGATACGATAGGCAGAGAGGGCCCTTCGGTGAATTTCTTCACACTTATGGGGGCTCCAAAAAAATAAAAATAAAAAGGCATAAAACCTTAATACATGCGGTTATTTAATTAAATTATAGGATTAGTCACTAATCTTATCTTTGGTTCAATAAATTAGATATGACTTAACGTAATGTATGGTATAAAAAAAGAACAGAAATTAGAACCCTATTTCTAAATTATTGGTTTGAAATTCCAATATTTATCGTTAGTATATCGTGTAATTAGAATTAAATCATATATTTTTAGTTTGATATGATTCCATGATAAGAATAGAATCCAAAAATTAATTAATTTTTATATTCATTCTTGTGTTTTTAATATGCAAATGAATTACCAATTAATTTTTAACTTTATGTTTTACGTTTTATTATTTGTTAAGTATTTTTTCACATATATTTTTAAAAAATATGATAAAATTATTATTGATCTTATTTAAATTTTATAATAATTATAAAAAATACTACAGACAATAATTTTAAAATCAATTATTTTATACACAAATAGAATGCCAATATTGATTTATATATTATTGGAGAAAAGTCAGCGACAAATGATGGTACAATGATATAAATAAAAAATTGATTAAATAAATTAACATAGCTCAAACCATGAAAAAAAAATATTTATGTTTCAATTTTTGTTAATCTGGAATAAATCATTAGCTAAATTATCTAATAGAGGTTTGTTTAAGCTAACTAATTTATAAATATGATAACTCAAATCTAATTGCAGAAGATAATGCCTACCGAAGGCAAAAATCTTAAATAGATTAAAATAATATATATACAGATATAAATTAAAAATACAGAGAGAAAAAAAAAAATATATATATATATATATTGAAATTTATGAGAAACGAATAAGAGGGAGCAAGAAGCATATAATATAATCGGAAAGAAAATGAATAATTGAGAAAATGAGGGTAGTTAATTAATTAATATATGAGGTCATTTTATTGAAAAAATAGGCAAGGTTTGTACCCAAAAAAAATGGAAAAGGATTCCAAATACCACAAAAAATTAAAAAATTAGAATTATGAAATATTGAGTAATTAGAATCCGGTTCTAGAAAAAATAAAGTGTCAAACTTAAATTTGGAATAGATACCTCTTTCCTATTCCAAAATTTGGTATACCAAACATATCCTAAAGATTTATTAAATTCATAGAATAATGCTTAACAAATATCCATCTAATTCCTTTCCAATGGAATTGTTACTCTCCACATTTATAAAAATATAAACTTTAAACTAGGCTTACTATTTTATCTTATTCTCAAAAATAGCTTAAAAATTTTATTTTATTTTTCAACTACTTATAGAATAAGAGATATTTAAATAATTTACTTATTTCACCAATTTATCATATTACTTAAAATATCTTAATAAATATATTATAAATTTTGATTAGTTAATACTAAAATTAAAATATTTTTACCAAATAAAAGCTAACTTAACTAATCATACGGCTTAACGAAATTCAATATTAACACTAATCTTATGTCTTAAACAATCCACAAATCAAATGGACAGTAATTTGGTGTCATATTTTGTAAACGACCTGTCGTATGACACTCAGTGACTTCCATTATTGTCAATGGGAGAACCGATTTCTGCTGTACATTATGCTTCCACTCTGAAGGCACCTTTAGACATTTTGAGGCTAAAGGTGGCATTTTTCTTTTGGTCATTCTTTCGTAAAATTAAGTGCCAATGAACTGGGAACTTCTTAGTAGCATTTTCGTTGTATTTTAGAAGTAAAAATATGTTTATTAAAAAAATAAAATTCAACCAAAGAACAATACTAGTGTTTGAACTACATTTTTTGATGGCTCTGAAGAGATGAATAGTTAACTTAGCATTTTATGATTTATAAAATAGAGGAAAATATAATATATGAATAGTTAAAGTCTTGATATCCTTTTTCAAAAAAAAAAAAAAAAGTCTCGATTTCCAATAATGAAACTAACAAATCAACTACATTAGCCGCTGAACCAGTAGCTTCAGGGTTTACAGATCTAGTACAACGTCAAAGCTCTGGACTGCTAATTCTATGCCAATTTCGCCAACTCCCCGCAGGTTGCTTTGTTCTATGGTTTGACAACGTTCTACTCCATTAATGCTTCAACTTCAAATGGTTAATTTCAATATTGAGTAAGCCGACAAATTATGGGACACGATATGACTTTCAACAGTTAGGAAGAAAACAATGACAAAAGGAAAAAATTTATCAAGATCAATGAATTAAGTATAAAAAATTACATTCTTAATTGCACCCAAAAAAAAAATCATTCTTAAATAAGAATGGGGAAAAAAAAAATTTATATACTCGTGAGGAAACAAGAGAATTAACTCAGTATTTAGTGAGACATTAATCCCAAGCACTGGCCACGCCTGCACCATATCCCCCGCCATAACCACCAGGAACCCCATAAGCACCACTGCTATTTCCTCCACGATAATATTCAGCGCCTTTATTATATGAGCCCTCCTTTCGAAAGTCACGGCCACCAAAACGACCACCCCCTGTCCGCCGATTCTTACCACCACCACATGAAGCCCGTGAAGCATAGCGTGTAAGCCAAGCAGGTACTTCTTGATTTGCTTCCTGCATTAAATCAGCTAGAGGTTTTGCCAATGACAAATTATTCTCATTAAAGAATGCAGTGGCAAGACCTGTTTTTCCAGCTCTTCCTGTTCGCCCAATTCGGTGAACATAATCATCAATGTCATTGGGAAGATCAAAATTGACAACATGAGCCACATGAGGTATATCAAGACCACGAGCTGCCACATCAGTTGCTACTAAAATTGGTGTCTTCCCACTTTTGAATGATCTTAGCGCCATCTCCCTTTCCTGCATAAAAACCAATAACATTAGTCATAAAGATTGAAAATATAGCTAAAAAGGTCATCATACATGCATAACCCAGAAAGAGTTCCAACTGAAAATTTCTCATCGAACATGGAGAATGCCATCTATTTTTTCCCCCCTAAATTACAATAGTAGTTGCTCACTTCTCATGTCTAACAATCATCGATCATTGTAATGATCTCTATTAACGATAATGCATATATCATTACAGCATGCTCAGTACATAATATACAGAAAATCATGTTGCATTCATATACTTCTCTTAAAGAAATCTGAACCAGAAAAACTCACCTGTTGTGTCCTATCACCATGAATTGTAGTAGCAAGAAATCCATTAACACACAACCAATGTTCAAGGGAGTCAGCTCCCTTCTTTGTCTCCACAAAAACTAATGTCAACAATTGCTGCAAGGAAACAATAAGCCATTATCAGATAGCAGATATTAGATACCCCAACAAAAATGGATCCCTTAAAACATTTACCCCTAACAGTTGAAATGGCTTTCCCTCCTCACTATTCTGTCTAGCTCCTCCATTTCTTCTGATACATGTTATCCCATCTACCCTGTTTTTCTTAAACTCGTATCTTTTACCCTCTGTTCCTAAGTTAAAATTCTGTTCTGCACTTCTTAATTTTATATTCAGATGATTGCCATGATATCAAAACAATAATTCCGGGCCCCATACTTAAATATGAAAGAAATAGCTAATTGCCATGGAACAAAAAAATCATATTGAATTTACACCGTTAGCTAATACTTTTTATTACCTTGCCATTCATTTCAGTTTCTCTCTGTGCATGAAGCAAGTCCATGAGATGACTTCTCTTGTCAGTCTCATGAACATATTCAACTCTTTGGATAATTAAATCAGTACTTGAGCCAACCCTTCCAACAGCCAAAAATATGTAATTTGAAAGGAAATCAGATGCGAGTCTCTGCATTCCAGACAAATGCATAAAAGAAGTTAGATGTGATTTGATTACCATTAAAAGAACCCAATTACTAAATTTCACTCATGAATAACCGGTTATTGTGTATACAGAAAATGCAACGAATAACAATTGCCTTAAGCTATTGAAACAACTACTCAATACTATAATCCACACATGCACAAGGCTCCTTACCATGCAAGGTTAGGGAAGAGGATTGTATATCCCACAATAAAACCAAAACTAAAATGACAACTCCAGAAGTTAAGTTTTGCTTCTTGTATTTCATCCAGTCTTTTGAAGAACACACCAGAATTGATGGTCAAACCATTTTAACCAGGAAGTTGCCACTGGTTCGACCAGGTTTGAATGAAAAACCAGTTCTAATTATTTTTTATTAGTTCAAACTTCCTTTGTTGTCTCATAATGAGCTGGCATTAAAACAATTATCTTCCTAGCCAATAAATTAGAAACTACCAACATAAATCTTTAGTCAAATGGAAAACAAGAACTAAATGATTGAAAATTTTTTGTAACATAAAAATACTGAGGAGAAAGTGAATTGTTTGAAAAATAATTATATAATTATTTTCATTTTTTTAGTATTTTCTCTAGGAATTTTTTCATAATTTTTTACCTTTTTATGATTTACAAAAAAAAAAAATGTTATAAAACTAAAGTCAATATGGTGTAACGAATTAACTATGAACTGGTCCAAAAATCCATTCAATATCCCGTCCAGTTTAAAAACATTCATTCCATCTCATTTTCCAACTGATTTTTCCATGAGAAACCTCTAGAATTTCTTTAAGTTGAAAACTGAAGGAAGTAATAACTTTTCCTTTATTTAGTTCAGATTTGGAAAAATGTTTTTTTCAATTTTACAAAATTGAACAGAAAGCTTGGATAAGTCTCTTTATGGAAAATGCTGGTGCCCAAAAATGAGATTTCACTCGTCAAAGATAAAAACTTTTGCAATATTTCTCCATTTTCTTTGAAAATCTTGGAACTTTATCCAAAATATTCGCACAAGTTTGACAACAAAATACATTATTTTCTTCTAAATATTTGAATGTGGAGAATTCTGATACTAACCTAATCAAACATAAATATAACACCCAAAGGGGCAAATGATTATCAGGAATGGAGGTTCACATGATAATGAGTTGAAACCAACAGAAAACATGGTGAGCATAAAAATGAAAACCTGTATTTCTTTCGGAAATGTGGCACTAAACAGCATTGTTTGCCTCCTCCCAGGTGGGGGCATGTCCATTTGCTCCACTATCTTTCTAATCTGAGGCTCAAAACCCATATCCAGCATCCTATCTGCTTCATCAAGTGCCAAATATCTGATCATCTGCAATGACACTCTGGCCCTCTCAAGCAAATCCACCAGTCGTCCAGGAGTTGCCACCAGAATATCAACCCCTCTTTCAAGTTCTCGCATCTGACCAAGTATTAAAATAGACAATAAGTGCTCATGAAAATAATTGATGACAGTACAGTTGCAATATGTAGCTAGATGTACAAAAAAAAGTCATTATAAGAAGCACAAAGATGCATATCATGAGAATAAATCAAACAGTCTGATCTCATGGCCATATTGCTCCCACAACTAGTGAACTGAGTTTTTCATAGAAAAGGGTAGATAAGTTCAAATGAACTCCTCCATATTGTCCTATGGCTACATGGAAGAACTAAGCAATCCACCAGAAGACTCTCTAGATAATCATGAAAATCCATAGGTGTGAAAAATACAGAAACAAGCCCAAAAAGAAAAAAGGGCTCTACATCAATATTCGTTTTAAAAATGCCTTCATCAAACCAATGAACAAGACAAGCATTACAGGCAAGTTCAAGTATCATTCTTTCAGTCCTTTCATGGATGACCAAAGCATATAATTTAGGTATACTTCACTTGCCATCCTTGAACTTATCACTAGCACAGACCAATATTCTTGCACTTTCATTTGCCTCATGCAATCTACAACACTGTGAATAACGAGAAAATCTCCAAACTTGAACCATTTACTAGCTGTCTAGTCAACAATTCTGCCAAATTCTCATAAATAAACTGAACATAAACAGCCTACCAGAAAAGTAGAATTGTTTCTCCATGATTTATCCAAAATGCATAAAGGACAACATAAACAAAGATGTGTACTGAACAGATAATGAGGAGAAAAAATGTGAATAAATTTCCAGTTCCACTTCAGTACATACACAATTACAAAGACACATTTTTGCATATGCTTGAAGCAGGGATAAAGGTAAAGGAAGAACCTGAACTGGAGTGGAAGAACAACAGATAAATAGCAGCCCAGAATATTTTGAATGCAACAAACATTGATTAAACCCGCAAGATAAGTCAACAGTGACAGAATATCCAAGCCATTGTCGAAAGATAAATTTGTTCTTCTACCATTAATAATGGCTGGCTTAATGCAAATACGGAAGAAAACCAGAATAAGAGTAAGCATGTGGATATTCTTCCTATATACCACACTCTTCCTTTTGCCAATTGTATATCTCAAGTCTTGATCATTTCCAAAAACCTACTTTTGTCAAAATTTTCTCAAATTTTTCCTAAGCTTCGCCTGGAGTTAATTTTTAACTATAGAGAACAAATTGGAAAAACTAGGAGAAAATCTTTAAAAGAGAGGAAATGAAATAAGCCAATAAAAAACCTGTAAGAAGAGCAAAATGACTTATGCAATCATTTTGCTTTTTGAATTTAAAATCTTCCTCTCTCCTTTTTTCTCCTTCCACAGTAAATTTCTCCGAATAATTGATTTGATAAGAAAATATCCACATAAATGCAAGTTAAAAAAGAATAGTCACGTGATCAAAACCTGTTGGTTAATTGGTGCTCCTCCATAAGCAACTACCACCTTGACCCCAGTTTGATACGAAAATTTTCTGGCTTCATCGTGTATCTGCAAAGAGAATGCCATAGAACTCAAGATGTAGCAAGGAGGTCACATATTCCAGAAATGCACATGACTGTTCTGAATTTCAACCAAACCTGACATGAAAGCTCCCTTGTAGGAGAAAGAATAAGAGCAAGAGGGAATACAGTCCTTGGCCCACGAGGTCTCTGTACATACTGCTCCCGCATAATTCCACTAATAATTGGAAAGCAAAAGGCAGCCGTCTTCCCTGAACCTGTCTGAGCACAAGCCATCAAATCCCGTCCAGCAAGTATTATAGGGATTGCATTTCGCTGAACCGGAGTTGGTTTCACATACTTGCACCTTCGAATATTCTGATTCAATGCCTCACCCAAGTCTATCTCAGCAAATGTGTTCACCGGCAGCGGCACATTGTCCCCACTAGTCTCCACCGGAATATCCTCGTAAGCATCAAAGTTAATGCCAGTATTTTCTCGTTCGCCAAATGTGCTCTCCACATCACCATCATTATCACCAAAAGGATTCACTTCACGCTCTCTCCCACGATCCCACCCACCGCTCCTATTGTTCCAACCACCGCCACCAATTCTACCACCAGAACCATAACCTGGACGCCTGAACTCTTGTCTAGAACCACCACCCCATCGAGGACCAACTGCAGGTCCACCATAACCTACACGATCATTGGCTGGCGCAGGAGCAGCAACGTCGGGTGACGGTGTACGAAGATGAGGGGGAACATAAGTCGAACGGGTAGGACGAGACGAACTAATGTTAGCAGAGGAAGCAGATGCTGCACTCTCAGATGCAGAATTAGACACAGAATCGGCCCAAGAAGTTCTCATAATTTCCAGAAATCACAACTCCGATTTCCACAATTACAAAACCTTTAGTCCACAAAAAAAGATGATAAAAAAAATCGCACTCCTCCAAGTCAAATCTCTTCTTATCCTTTCGCTCTGTACAAATAGCTAATCTAAACCCTGATCAATCACAATGCAAGCAAAATCAACCCAGATCAGGAAAAAACGATATCTAACCAAAATTTTTACTCAAACAAAAACTATCACAACCCAAAATAAAATACAAAAAAATCGCGATTAAGCCACAAAAACAAGCATACGTTTCTTCTTTCAGCAGGAAAAAAAAAAAAGGCGAAATCCAAAGACTAACTATAAGAGAGGAACCATGAAGGAAGAAAATAATTGATATATAGGGAGAAAGAGAGGAAAGGGAAGGAAAGCTGTAAGGTGATAAATTATAAAAGAACATAAAAAGCGAAACCCTAGGTTTTCTCAGGGATCAGATTCAGACAACCAAGCTGAAATATCGGTTTTACTAAATTTTCTTATTTCTTATTAGGGAAGATTTTTATATACAAATGAATTTTCCCAAATCAGATGAGAAAGAAAGCGAGTCTCCGGTTTTTCTTTTTCTCTCGCCCTTGCGTGTGTACCAAATAAGAGAAGATCTAGGCGGACGGTGTCCGCACCAAAAATAAAGCTGAAGCGTGCGGTTTTTAACTTTTCTCACCAACTTATTCTATTAAAAAAAAGTACTTTTGCTTATTTATTTTCTTCTATTTTTAGATATTTATTTAATTTTATTGATAATAATTTTAATTTTAAATATGGGAATTGGTTTCTAATAATATTTTAGGATGTGTTACAATATTTTTTTATCCTATATTATAGGACATTTCTTTTCTATTTTCGTCTCCAGATAAATAGTCATAATACTATTAAAATGTAAAAATTAAAATATTTAGAAAATAATTAATGAAATCCAAACTAATAAAATTAAAATATATACTTCTTTTTAAAAATTATTAAAAATGTAATATATATTTATTTTTTTCAAAAATTTATGTTAGGAGTAATTAAGTATTTTTCTTTTTTGTAAAAAAAATTATTTTTCATGCTAAACTGCAAAAAAAAAAATTTATCAATTTTATATTTTTTATCACAGTTATATGTAATTTTTAAAAAATTTGAATTTAATTATATATAATTTAGGTTTTGTAAAATCTTATTTTTAATGGACTATAACTCGCTCTGAACTTACGTGACGATAACATGAAAAAAATATTTAAAATATAAAATAATGACGTGAAAAATATAATTGAGGTAATATAGAAAAAATTGTCATATGGATATATAAACAAAATGATATTGTTTTGCACATCAAATTACTCTTCTTACATAAACTAAAAAGATACTTTTTAACTAAGAGATGGATAAACTATGTTATAACATAATTTATTTTGAAAAAATGATAATTTTGATAAAACATTATTTTCAAAGTAGTATTGTTTTGTTTACAGTATTTTATAATTTATTATTTTATATTTTTAATGTTTTTCAAATTATTGCCACGTAAATTTAGAGTAAGTTACAGTCCATTTAATATAAAATTTATTATAAAATATAAAGTACATATAATTAAACTCAAATTTTTAAAGAATTGATCCTAATTATAATAAAGTACAAAATTTAATATATTTTTTTTGTAATTTAACCTTTTCTTTATAAGTCCTAATTTCATTTATATAATTTTATTTTGTTCATTATGTTACTCATTAAGTTACATTTTTGTTTACTTGTTATAAAAGGTATAAAAAATTACTATTTATTCACCGTAATTTAATATAATACATTAATATCTATTTAGTTTAACATAATACACTAATGTCTCATTGAAGTTTGAAAATTATAATATTTATCTATTAAAGTTTTGACATATTACACTAAAATCTCATTGAAATTTTGATTTATTGGACTAATACCTCAAAATAAAAGATAAAATTCTTTTTTATTAGTATATTATATTCTTTTTCAAATATTAAGCGATACTAGTATATTATATCAAATTACATATGACAGATTGTATATTTTTTAAATCTTAAAAAAATACTAGTATATTATGACAATCTACTTAAAATAAATAGTAATTTTTCATAATAGGTATTAAATATTTATTAATAATGGTAAATATTGATAAGTACAAAAGTAAATCTCATAATATTTTTCAATTTTTATAAATGATAAGTCGGTTTTAATTCGCTATTCAATTCATTTGTTGCTCTTAAGGCTATGTGAAGATTCTTTGTTTCCATTTTTTTAACATCTTGTAGAGGCTATTTATTGAACCAAATATCTCTTACTTTTAATTAGTTATTGGTTGATATATCACGAGAATCGTGCGAAGATAAATGATTTTTGTTAAAATTAGTATAAAATATTTATATTTTTAATATAAATTAAAAAAATAAGTGGCTGAATAAATAAAATATAAATATTTTATATCAATGGAAACAAATAACATTATTTTTTTATGAATTCAAAAATAAATAAATTCCGATAAATATTTAATAAATAGCCTGATAATTAAATTATGAGATGTGCCTTAAAAATTAAAAATTATTTTAATTATTACTAGATGACCATCAAATAAGATGAAAAAAATAAAACTTTATATATAATTAAAAAAATTTGACATATATATATATATATATATGAGATTTATACTGTCTTGAATAAGTAAATTAGGATTGAGCGTGGACTAGTTAATTAATTAATAAAAATTAAAAATCATTACCAGATATCGATATATTTAATTAATCCATCGGTTTCTCAATAATAATTATTTAAGATGAAACTAATGATATATAAATTTGAATATTAAAAAACACGTATAATTATCATATCTATCTATATAATAATGGCCTTGTTGGAAATATTGTAGCGTTTGCTTTTGTGCCCTTATGGTAGAAAACCACGCCGTTTAAAGCTTATTTGTCTATTTCCAACTCGCTACAGAAAACGACACCGTATAATTATGTCCCTCTTCTCACAATAAACGATACCAGTTGCACACCCTAATTTCAGTCTTTAGATTTTCACGTTTGCATTGTGCATTTCACGTTTTGTCCCTAGTAATATTAATTTTTTTCTTTCCTTTCAATATTAATTATAATATTTATTAATTTATATAATTAAATTAACTTTTATTATTTTTACAATAAATTAATATTTACTATATATTTTATTATGCATTTTACGTTTTTTAATATTAAATGTTAGTTATTATTATTTTTTATATAAAAAATATAGTTGTTTAATCATAATATAATTGGATATAATTAAATTTCTAATTAATAAATTATTTATAATATTTACTAAAAAATTAAATTATTAGATCACAAAGGTTGGATTTTTTTGTAAATTTAATTGTTTTTTCATTCTCATTTTTTATATATGATGATCGTAGAACAGCGTGCCGTTTAAAGCTTCTCCGCCTATTTCCAGCATGCTAAAGATAACGACACCGTATAATTGTGTCCTTCTTCTCACCATAAACGACGACACCAGTTCGGAAAACATTCTCCTCTTTGCATACTCTAATTTCAGTCTTTAGATTTTCTCTCCAACCCCTTCATATTTCTCTCACTTCTGCAACACTAGTTATGAATATGTCTCTGACTGATTCCTAATTGAGCACTACTACTCCTTAAAGCCTCACAGCTGTCTTTAATACAAATTTCAAGCCAGAGCAGCAAATTTCTCCTGGCTTTGTTGCGGTGCTATGCTACCATTTGAGATATAAGACAAACAATCTGCAATGTTTAACATGAAACTAGAGTGTTCTACAGAATAAAGGGAAGCCGCATAATGGTGGCTAGCACCTTCAAAAAACAATCCAGACTGAGAAGATGGAAATAATATAGAAAATCAAAGAAAGTTTCAAACTTTATGTCGCTTTCGAGTACCTGGCTGTGGTAAGAAAAATGGGTTCATTTTAGAATTTAGAGAAACAGAAAATGGAAGAATTTTGGCTGAGAAATAGGTTATTTGAAAAAGAAAAGAAAAGAAAAAAAAAAAAGGCAATAGATGTATACAACCGTTGGGTTATACACGTGTCAAACGAATACATTTATGAATTATGAGATTTCATTTAAAACAAATATTAGGTATCGAACTACTCATTAACAAATAGCTCTATTGTTTTTAAATATTTAACTTAGACTAAGATATGCAGTAAAGGTAACTGAAAGTGTGCCCATCATTTTGATTTTCATATGTTAATTAAGAAAGTAATTAGTTGCACGGGAAACATTTGGCATGGTTTTGACTTAATTGTGATTAATTAGTTTAGTTAATCGTGTTTTATTTAATCATTTTTCTAAATCCCTATTTGATCTATATATTTCTCTTTCCAAATTAAGCCATACGCTAATTTTAATTTTTTTAATTTCAAACTTGTATTAAATTATTTTTAATAATTACATACATCAATATTCGTATTATAATTTATTCAGTGTAGCCATATTCTTTGTTTAGCGATTTACATACCGAAGTAAAAAATACTTTTTTCATCCAATTTTCCAATCTCGCTAGATTATTTAAAATTAAATGTTATACAATAATGACATATTTTTTTTACTTATTTTTTATGATATTAAAGGATATTTACTATTTTTTCTGCTCTATTTACTATTTAAATTTTCTCTCATGATATAATGCGGAGATATCATACTAGTAATAATATAAAATATATTATATTATACTCATAATTATCACACGAGAATAAAAAACATATTATATACGCTATACTATATGCATAAAACATATTACAAATCACGTTATATTCATAAATATATTAACAATATCCATATTTTTGGAAAATATTGAATTATTTATTTAAAAATTATGGTTAAATTGATTAACTTAAAAACCAATAGCACTTTATTTTTCATACTATTTTTGCTCGCTTAAAATAAAAATTGAAATATTTTTTTATGATTTTCTCATAATTTGAATGGACCTTTTTTTAGAGTAAATGGATATTTTTTTTATTAAACTATTATATTGCAATTTACAAAAATATTAAAATGAAATAACAAAATTTTAGTAACAAATATTGCTATACTCTCTATTTGTTTATATAAATTTATCATTTATAATTATCACTCGTAAAAATGTCAATTAAATAAGATCAAATGATTGATGTTGTTTTTGTTTGTAATTAAGTGAAAAAAATAATTAAATGAAAATGAAAAATAGAAAAAACTCCACCATTCATTTAATAACAAAAAGGGGAAGAAATGAAGAAGCCCGCTTCTCTAATATCTGAGCTCATTTCTCCGATAACCAATTATCAGTTACCTCACTCGCACAGTCGTGTCCTCATTCACGCGCTCTGCGATTTTCCTCTACGTTCACCGCGCAAGCCAGAGCTGCAAACAACTGGAGACAATACACCAGGAGCATCTAATCAATCTTAGGATTAGGGTTATCCCTAATCCGAATACCTTTTAACCTGTTCGTGGTCTTTGAGCAGAAGAGAAACAACCAAGATGGGCGCGAATTCGCCATCTACAGATTCAATTGGCGATCTGGACGAGCAGATCTCGCAGCTCATGCAGTGCAAGCCACTCTCCGAGACCCAGGTTCTATCTCAGTTTCTGTTTGGTTCCAAGGAGATACTATAGAAAAATTTGTATCAGTTTCTTATTTTAGTAATGTTTTTCATCCGATTCGTGCTTTTTTTTGTCGAGTCATTGGATTTTCCAGGAGTTTTTGTGGGCTGTTCTGTTCCTATTGGTCTTATTGTGTCGGAAAACGAGTCCAAGGATTGAGAAATGTATAAGATTTGCAAAATATTCATATTTCATAAGGAATTCTGGTTAATTATAATTATCATTTCACCCTATCCGACTGAGGCTTCATCCATTGCAATTTTTTTCCCCATCTATTCCAAAACTTTATATTTTAACCTCCCTTTTGGTTTTCGGATGTTTTTATGAACGAGCATATTATGTTCATGCTTATATAAGATTGTCTGAAAATGGTTCAAATTTTGAATCCCCGCAGGTTAGATCATTATGTGACAAAGCTAAGGAGATACTGATGCAAGAAAGCAATGTTCAGGTCCAACATTTTACCCCTTTTTGGTTTGAACTTTGAATCCTGTCGTGGTGCTGAATATCCATTTACTAGTTGTTTGGTGCTGGTGGAATTGGGGTGCCTCGTTGCTACAGCTGCTTCATCAGCAGAAAAAATTGTCTTTTGATCAATCTTCATTTGGATTGTTAAGTTGTTAGCATTCATCTGTCTGAAGAGTTGTTAATCTTTCTGAACATGTTTTTGTCTTCTATTAACTTTTACCCTATGTTGCCTGCACCTTCTAAGTTCTAAGCCTATAAAATTATAAATGTAATTAATTGAGAAAAATTATCAGTTCATGAATTTTTTTTCCCTATATTGCAGCCTGTCAAAAGTCCTGTGACAATCTGTGGCGATATTCATGGGCAGTTTCATGATCTTGCTGAACTTTTTCGAATAGGAGGAAAGGTAACAATTCTGACTATGACCACTAAGAATATCAGTGTAAAATTTCATAGATAATGGACTTGGACTTAACTCTTCCCAAAAGTTAACTTAAAGGTAGAGGATTGTGCAAGTCATTATAAACTCTATTAATTTTCCAATCCCACCTGATGTGAGATCTAACACTTCCCTCTCACACCCAGACCCGCTGTGGGGGTACAATACAGGAAGGGGTCACTTGGAGCGTGAAAGTATAGCAGACCGCCAAACCGTATTGCTCGTAAATCATGGCTCTGATACCATCTAAAATTCTATAGATAATAGGCTTTGACCTAATTCTTACCAAAAGCTAGCTCAAAGGTAGAGAGTTATTCAAGCTATTATAAACTCTATTAATTTTCCAATTCCACCCGATGTGGGATCCAACAATTAGTACTGTTGTTTTGGCTGAAATTTTGTCTAAAATAATTTATTGAGACCTGCCAGTGCTTGGAAAGGTTGAGGTGCTCGTGCATTATAGTTAAAAAAAAATTTGCCAAGGGCGAGGAAACTGCTAATTCTTATCATTTACTACATCTTATTTGGATAATACTAACAATCATTTTCATATCTAAGATTTTGTGTGCGGTTCTGTACTTTCAATAAATCTTTCATGCTAGTAAACTTTTATTGACTATAACCTTCTTGGTGTCAGCTGAGTTTGTTACTGTAGTTTGATTTATGCTACCAATGCTCCAAAGTCCTCATAAAAGAAATCTAAACCTTTCTTTCATTGAGCTTTAAAATATTTTATAAATGTATTTATATTTAGAAAGCACCTGATGTTCTGCAAAAGAATGTTTTATGCAAATTTCTTATTAGTTATTTTAGTATTTTTTGCTGGTATGTTCCTCTTAATGTTTTTTATAAGATATTCGTTGTATTCATTATATTGTATTCGAATTTTAAGTCTTGTCACCATTATTTTGAAATTTGATTGACAGTGTCCAGATAGCAATTACTTGTTTATGGGAGATTATGTGGATCGTGGCTATTACTCTGTTGAAACTGTGACGGTATATACATTTTTCACTTTTTTGATTTGCTGTTATGGGTGCCATTCTACCATATTTAAATGTACCAAGCAAATTCCCATGACAGTGGCTGCATTATATTTATTCGTATCTAATTTTTGCTATCATTATAGTGGTAAAATACATTTACAATATTTATTCATTTCTTCAATCCAGCTCTTGGTGGCACTAAAAGTGCGATATCCACAGCGAATAACCATTCTTAGAGGAAATCATGAAAGTCGTCAGGTACTCTTTCATTTATGTTCTTCTTTCAGTTTGCACTTTTAATCTACAACTATGGCAATGCTTTAATTCTAAAATACATTTGATCTTAACCTATGATTTACGATATCCATTGTTCATAAATTTTGAGTCACTTTAATTTGTTCAGTACAATTTATATCATGCAAAGCATCTGTTTTTGGACTGTTGAATTTAGATTTAATGTCCATTTTCACTCTATTGACCTTAAATATCTATCTACTTACTGCTTCATATTTTTTTCGTCCTTCTGGCAGATTACTCAGGTTTATGGGTTTTATGATGAATGTCTAAGAAAGTGAGTTTTCTTTTCCAGCCTTTATTCATTGATTACCACGTTCATATAGTGATAATAAACTTGAATAATAGGCATTTACATGTGTGTGCCTGAAGTCTGACAGGAATGAATCTCAATATGTATTCATATATATGTCTGTCTAGTGTATCTATTATCGTTATGTATCAACAGATAATGGTATCTACTATGTTATTAATTATTTGCTTTTTTTATGATTTTGTGTGTTTATATTTATTAAGATTGAAGCTTCTGAGGTTGCATTGGAGACTTTTTTTGTCACATGTGAACTTTATTGTGTCTCTTTCAATGCTTGTAGTTCTTGCAGGTTATCTATCTCCTTCTTTAGTATTTGCAAGTACTGCACTATAAGGAATTATAATGGGTGTTTTGAACTGATTTAGTTTGTAAAAAGATTCGAGTTGCTTATTATCTTGACCCAGTTTATTTGCATGAACGTCTGGATAGTGGGAGTCATCAGTGAATTAAAACAGCAAAAAAGGAAAGACTTGTGCGTGTTAGAAAAGAAAAAGTGGATTTTTAGTTCAAATGAGGAAATGCTGTGAGATGCTTGGTTTACTTGTGATTTCTTTTCTTGGAGATGTTTCATAGGCTTCATTTCCAGTATTCTTATAACTTGATTGTCTTGTCTAAGATATCAAACTATCATGGTCTTGTGCATATCATTTGAGAGCTTCTATTGTTAGAGAATCCTTCTGTTTGTTTGTGCATGTGATGTGCAGTTACTTTTGTCATATATCTCTGCATTCAAAAGTTTGGTTGCAATCGAGCACGGGTTGGTGGAATTTGAAGTGTATTAATGTGTATGAAGTCTGCATGTATTGGTTTGGGAATCGCATATTGTATACAAATGATATCACAGCTGAATGCAGGGTTTGTTGAGATGGCCTGAACTGCCAGTAATGTACCCAGCTAGAGATGTATAAACTACTTGTTGGCAGTCATATTAAGTTTCTAAATTTGCTTCTTGATCTTTGACAATAAAGTTTCAGCTTTTTGCTTCCCTTACAAATCCGTTGTACTGTTTTCTTTGCAGATACGGCAATGCCAATGTTTGGAAGATCTTCACTGACCTTTTTGACTATTTTCCTTTGACTGCCTTGGTTAGTACGACTCATTACAGCTGGTACTGCCTTTTTAAATAATTGCTAATTTGCAAGAAACAAAAATTTAATATGCATGTGCAGAGTAACTGCCGAGATATTTACCTAAATATATTAAGACATGATAGGGGACAGATATTTTTTTTTGAGTTCTTGATGCATGCCTTTCTTCTATAATTGAAGTTCATGACCTCTATAGTGGTCTTTCTTGTTACCTTATTTTATTATATACTATCCTTGTTCCCATCATGATTTGATCTTGGATTTTCTGATATAGGTCAAATTTTTCAATTCAGCTGCATTTCCCTGCACTTGAATTGGTGGATATTTTTGTTGAGATAAGGAGATAAGAAATTTGGCTGATGATTATGAGTGTGCATATAGGAAAAGAACTTAACGATAACTGTATATATTAACAGAAAACCTCATATACTGTTTATAGGATCTCTTGTATGACATTTTATGCTGTGTTTGTATCTTAATGAAAGCTAGGCCCGAAAGTGGTTGCTGGTTTGTTGCTGTTGATTGGTGAGGTATCTTTGGTATTGTTTTCTATTTTGTAGGTTGAGTCGGAAATATTTTGCCTACATGGTGGACTGTCCCCATCAATAGAAACCCTCGACAACATAAGAAATTTTGATCGTGTTCAGGAGGTTCCTCATGAAGGAGCTATGTGTGATCTCTTATGGTCTGACCCAGATGATCGATGTGGTTGGGGTATTTCACCTCGTGGAGCTGGATATACTTTTGGCCAAGTAACTCCTTTCTTATGAAGAATGTGCTTCCCCCCCCCCTCCCCCCCTATTTTTTCTGTTTTTCTCTCTCCTAAGTTATGATGGTGGCAGTGTTTGTCCTGAATTCTTTTTTCTAATTTTTGGTCTTGTGTAGGATATATCTGAGCAATTTAATCATACAAACAACCTGAAGTTGATTGCCAGAGCACATCAGCTTGTTATGGATGGATTTAATTGGGCACATGTAATTTTCATTTTTTGCAGTTCATGAATGGTTTTCTGATTTTCATACATCAGTGCTAATAGGGTGGGCAACGTCACATTGTTTTCTTTGGTACAGGAACAAAAGGTGGTTACCATATTTAGTGCACCTAATTATTGTTACCGGTGTGGGAACATGGCTTCTATATTGGAAGTTGATGATTGCAACAGCCACACTTTCATCCAGGTTTAATCTCTGTTCCTAATTTATCATTTATCTTATTGATAAAGCTGTACTCTGGTGAAAACTTCCCTGTATTGATTTTTGATAAATTGCAGTTTGAGCCGGCTCCAAGGAGGGGAGAGCCTGATGTTACCCGTAGAACACCTGATTATTTCCTGTGAATCAGATAACCTGTTGCAGCAGTATCACCTGCTACTCTGACTGCTACTCTGGCCCTACTTCGTGCTTTAGATGGTTAATGATCCTAGTTGCAAGATATATTTCTATAGATTTCAATATCTGTAGAATTTGCTTTGCGTGCTATCACGCAAAGCATGTGCAAGAGGCCAGGTTTTGTGCTTTTTGTTCTTTCTTATATTACTGAAGAACCATTCTGGACATTCTCCGCAATTGGCTAAAGCTCATGGCAGAGCATCACCATTATAATGTACGTTCTTTAGCAGAGTTATGGATATTATTGTTTTATTCAGTCGCACGGTAGAGGGACGAATGGATTTGTAATTGTCAGCAAGATTTGTTTAAATTTTATTATTCCTCTCTCACTCCCTCACCCCCCTCCACCCTTTTTGATGTTGAAGGATTTCACCAAATCAACCTTCAACTGTGCCTTTTCACTGAGAATTTGATTTATTTTGTGCATTTTTCACCTATAGAACTTGGGGTATGTCATTTCAGTGAAAAGTTGATTTGAGATTTTTCTTGTCACCTATAAGCCAGCATTTGACATGGAATCGGCCTCTCAAGCTAAATAATGAGCAACCAATTCGTAAAACGCAATTCACAAAAGCAAAAGAAAATCAATCAGCAATATATATCTGAAATTAACAAGCCTTTAAATTAGATCAGTCAACAGCACCTGAGCAACAAGAGCGTGATAAATCAATTCAGCGCCAGTTTCACAGACCAACCTTGCCCGGACCTGCTGTTTTAACCCAACTCAATGCCGCCCGTACACCAACGAGACTCTGCTATGGGGACATCAAGAAGACCCGTCAACGATTGAACAATCCTACACTACATATTATTTTTATTATTAATTGAAAAAATAGAGTGTAATTGAAAAAATTCCTTAATTATTATTATTAATTGAAAAAATTCTTATATTATTATTATTATTTTCCAAAAAATAAACAAGAAAAGAAAAGGAGTTATTGCTTACGAGCCACTGATTTCACTCGCTTCGTGGTCCACGCGCTCTCCCATTTTTCTCTCCGTTCGCCGCGCAAGCCAGCTAAGAGAAACTGGAAAGAAGACACCTAGGTTTACGTTAAGCCTAATCCGATTAACCGTTATACCCGCTCGTGGTCTTAGAGCATCGGAGAAATTACCAACATGGGCACGAATTTGCCATCTACAGATTCATTTAGCGATCTCGACGAGCAGATCTCCCAGCTTATGCAGTGCAAGCCGCTATCCGAGCCCCAGGTTTTGCTTCAGATTCTGTTTGGTTGCCGTGAACGTAGTATAGAAAAATTTACAGCAGTTTTTTCTAGTTTTAGTAGTATATTCAAATCCTGTTTTGCGTATGTTTGTCTTGTAATTGAATCTGTGAAAAGTTTTTGGTTGATCTATGTTCTTAGATCAAAAAGGAGTGGCATGATAGAAATATCCATGGGATTGCGAAGTATTCATATATTTTTTGAAAGGATTTCTGGTTAATTATAATTCTCATTTCATCCTAGGAGAATAACACATATTTGCAATTCTTTTATTGAATTGATAGTTTGTTGGTATTTATTTTTTAATACAGAATTGAGGACCGGAATTCATTTCTGGTTGATTATATCTTTGCCATGACGATACTTGTCTGGTACCTCTATTCGTTTCAATTTTTAGTTTCCTTTCTGGTTTGTTGTTTTTACTACTAACAGGCATCTTGTATCGATTTTTATTTAATGCTTGTGTGAAAATGGTTTAATCCTTTCATTTTGATTGCAGGTCAGATTATTATGTGACAAGGCTAAGGAGATACTGATGCAAGAAAGCAATGTTCAGGTTCACAGCACTCTACCTTTTTTGGCTTGAACTTTTAACTAGATTGTGGTTCTCATTGTATGAAACTTGCATGCTTTGTTAATTTTAAATTTAGGAAAATTAAATATCCATTTAGTAGTTAATTTGTGCTAATGAGAATTAGGTGGCCATCTTGGAGTTGGAGTTGCTGGTTCATTCACAGAATTAGAACTCCTATGTCAAATCATCATTCAGATGGCTGGACCAAATTCTTAGAATTGTTCTGAGTTCATAGTTAATCTTTTGAACATGTTATATTGGAACTTTGGATCAAAATAATGGAAAGAAAAATATTATTTCTTGATTTTCTCCCTCTATTTATCTAAATAAATTTCCCCCTTTTCCTCTGTGTTACAGCCTGTGAAAAGCCCTGTGACAATCTGTGGCGATATTCATGGGCAGTTTCATGATCTTGCAGAACTTTTTCGAATAGGAGGGAAGGTATCAGTTCTGACTATGACCATTTTGTACTTTTAACACTTCTGTTTCAGCTGAGGGATTGTCTAAAATAATTTATTGAGACCTGCCAATGCTTGTGAAGGTTGAAGTGCTCATGAGGTATAGTGAAATAAATTGCTGCTGGTCAGGAAACTGCTTGTTTTCAACTTTTCATTTCTTTTACCATGGAGATATTTTAGTTCATTTCGTTTGGAGGTTCTAATTTTCTTATTAAAGCTTTTGTGCATCTTTTTGTTTCATACTTTCGGTTAAGGTGTTTCATGTTTGCTTGATGGTCTGAGAATATTGTTCACTGAAAATGATCTCATGGTCTTAAATGAGGATTTTAGTTTAGTTTTATTTATGCCTTCTGGCATTTGTAGAAGTCCTCATACAAATGCTTTCTTTTGTTAAGCTTTTAAAATTTTTTTACGTATTAATGTTTAGATGACACTTTATTTTATGAAAAAGAATGTGCTATGGAAATTGCAAATTAAGTTCTTTTGGTTTTTTTAATTCCTCCTATCCTCATTGCATATTACCAAAAGATATTCATAGTATTCTTCATATTGCATTCAGCTTGTGACTTAGTTTGGGAAATCTTGTTGACAGTGTCCAGATACCAATTACTTGTTTATGGGTGATTATGTGGACCGTGGCTATTACTCTGTTGAAACTGTGACGGTATGTACAGTACACTGCAATTCTTCCATTTATTTATTTATTTATTTTTTTTGGGAGTTACTGTCTTTGACCATATAGAGACAGAAGCTCAAATTAGCCATGACCATGACACTGTCTTGTTTCTATATAAAGTTAGCTTTGCCATTCGTGTAGGAACCTCTGTCAATGACTTCAATTTTTCATCTCCTTCACTATGATATGGGGTAGGTAGGGGTGACAATATTGGACATGTCATGCTAACTCTGGCAGACCAAATATGAATATCATTTGTGTTTGTTTGGCAGTTCTGATACAATTTTGGCACCACGAGTCTTGTGATTTTACAATAAATTTAAAAATAAGATCCTCTTGATAAAGATTTATGTCATTTGTGTTGAGTTATGAAGAATGTAAAAATCTTTTTATACATAATCAGTTGTATATGAGCTTCTATAAGAATGTGAATTTATTATCATGGTGAAATTAGATAATTTTCTTTTAAAAAAATCAAATATACATATGCTTTGTGTTGTGTCATGTCAACCTGCTATGACCTTGCTATTGTAATGCATTCACAGTTTATCTTATGCATATTCTAATTAGTTCTCAAATTTATGATGCAAATAATTGATTATATGCTGTTTACATCGACTCTAACGTAGTTACATCGATATTCCAACACTAGATGAACATGATAACTTAGCCTGATTGTGATCTGTAATAGTGGCTATTGGCTAAAGCATGTGGACAAAACTTGCAATGTATGTTGTGGCAAAAGTATATAATCACTGACTCATTGTGTAAGTGCTTGAAATTTGGTATAAGGAATTATCATCACGTCACAGCTTGACGATCACTTCAAGTGGCAGCCTTTGATTTTACACCACTTAATTTTTATGTTTTCTTTAGCTCACTTGATGGTCAAGGTCAAATAAGCATGTTCAGATCTTCATCTTCATCTTTGAGTTAATTATGACCATACTTGCTAATTTTAGGTTCTGGGTACATCAGCATAAAATTGTCAGAAACACTTGCATATTCACATGTTCATACTTTTTTATTTCTTTCATCCAGCTCTTAGCAGCCCTCAAAGTGCGTTATCCACAGCGAATTACTATTCTTAGAGGAAATCATGAAAGTCGCCAGGTACTTTTCCTTCGTGTCATGTATCATTAAGTTTCCTGTTGAATCTGCAAATATAGCTTGCATCATGTGGAGCACCCGATTCTTAACCTGTGGTTTTTTACTAAATTCTTAATAACTTTTGAGCTATTTTAATTTCTTTAATATAGGTCATATTAAGGCTCCCTATTAATGCTTTGCATCATTTTATTATGGATAGGTAAATTTTAATATACTCCGCATAGTAATTAATGCTTCCTCTTTTGTTTTTCCTTCTGGCAGATTACTCAGGTTTATGGGTTTTATGATGAATGCTTACGAAAGTGAGTTTTCTGTTCCAATCTTTACTTTTTGTTTACCATGTTCTAATAGTGGTAACAGACTTGGATGGTAGGAGAAGAGTGCAAAAGCTCAAAAAATTTCTCACATGAGTGACTCTCTATATATTCATATATAGGTGTCTCTATAATGTATATACTATAGCTATGACGTGTTGACAATTTGTCTCTTTCAGTTTATGATATTATCTTTTTATTTTTTCCTTCATAAAAATTTATTAAGGGTGAAGTTTCTGAGTTTGAGTTGATGACTCCTTTTTGCTTACACAAACTTTCTGGCAAGTGGCATGTCATTCTATTTAGAATTTCTTGCATGCGTTATCTATCTTCTTTTTCCTCTGTTTTATAAGGTTCTATGCTAGAAGGCCTTGTTTAATTAGATAAAACATCTGTTTCCATTTTCCAATTTTCTTCTCCATTTGTAGTTTCAGTTTGTCTGTTTTCTAATTGGAATTTGGAAAACTTGTCGATTTGTGTCTTCTTTCAATTATCCATTTTTCATATTCCCTTTATGATTTTTTGTACTACAATTTTGTTTCATAAAAATTATTACACATCTAATGGTACTCTATTTAAATGAATTATCAAATATGAATATATAATAGTTCAGTCAAATCACTTAAATATAACTCTCTAACTAAAGATACATTTGGGACCTAAAAATTTCATGACAATCAATACAAAGTCAATAGTTTAATGTATTATATATATTAATAAACAAAAGTTGTTGATTAAAAAAACAAATGCATGGGTAGCTGGCATTGAAGTTTGACCCTGAAATTTCAGTTTAAGAAATATCAGTTGATCTAATATTTTAAATCGATGAACTTTTAAGTTATTTTGGAAGATCAATTGATCCAAATTTGATAATATTTTAAATTACATAAATTTTAGGATTTGAACCCATGGGGAATAATCTGAATAATGAGTATGCCCTTCTATTAGACAATTGTATATGCCTGCAGTTGACGGAAAATTAGTGGGCTTATTTCTTCTCTTACAAATCTATGATGCTGTTTGCTTTTGTACTTTTTTTTTTTGGGTGCAGGTATGGCAATGCTAATGTTTGGAAGATCTTCACTGATCTTTTTGACTATTTCCCATTAACTGCCTTGGTTAGTAAGATCATTATAGCTGGTACTGCATATCAGTAATAGCAAATTTGCAAGTAACAAAAATTTGTGTGTGGAGAGAATAATTACATGGTTTTGGTCTATTGCTGTCAATTCAATATATATCTGATTCTTATTCTCATTTGTAGGTTGAGTCTGAAATATTTTGTCTGCATGGTGGACTGTCCCCGTCGATTGAAACTCTTGACAACATCAGAAATTTCGATCGAGTTCAGGAGGTTCCTCATGAAGGAGCAATGTGTGATCTCTTATGGTCTGACCCAGATGATCGATGCGGTTGGGGTATATCACCTCGTGGTGCTGGGTATACTTTTGGTCAGGTAACTACTTTTGTTCACAGCATTTATGTGCCTCTCTATATTTAATTCTTCAGTCTTTTTTCTTTATTTTTTGTTTATGTTAGTATCTCGCGAGTTGTGGTGATGATTGCATTACTCCTGAAATTTATCTAGTCTAAACTTTTTTTCTCTTCTGTAGGATATATCTGAGCAATTTAATCATACTAACAACCTGAAGTTGATCGCTAGAGCACATCAGCTTGTTATGGATGGATTTAATTGGGCACATGTAATTATCATTTTTGCAAGTTATGAATGTCTTTCTGGTTCTCATGTATGTTACGACCATTATATTATTTTCCTAGTGCAGGAACAAAAGGTGGTTACCATATTTAGCGCACCTAATTATTGTTACCGGTGCGGGAACATGGCATCTATATTGGAAGTAGATGACTGCAGGGGCCACACTTTCATCCAGGTTAATCTCTGTCCCAAATATGTTGTTGCTTGTGCTGATTATGCTGTAGCCAATTGTCAATCTTTGGTGCATTGCAGTTTGAGCCGGCTCCAAGGAGGGGAGAGCCTGATGTTACCCGAAGAACACCTGATTATTTCCTGTGAATCAGCCATCTATTCCTCCTTACTTCTTGCCTAGATGGTTGGAGTAATCCTAATTGCAAGATATGGAATTTAATATTTATAGAGGTTCCCTGGCATGCTGTTTCTGGTGAGTATGGGAGCCGAAAAGAATGTGAAATAGGCAAGGATTTTTGCTCTATTTTTCTGTATTTTTTTTATTTATTTCAAATGTCTCATACTTGAAACCACCCTGGACATTATCCTCAATCGGCTAAAAGCTCATGGCAGACTATCAGCATTAGATCTATTGTTCTTTAGTAGAATTGAGCATATTGTGGTTCTATTATTGACTTTTACTTTTGTCCTATCCATTCAGGACCTGTATAAATGGATTCCATATCAAGTGCATGCTTTTCCTCTTTTTCTTCGTTATTGTCATCAACAGTTATTATTATTAGAAAAATAAACAACAAAAGAAACTAAGCTACAGCTAAAAGCAGGAAGACAACACCTGCCACATGTCCAGCTAGCTGCAAAGAACTGCTAGAAAGCCCATTATGCCATTTAAAGAATATTATTGGAGATCCTCTAATGGCATAAAATTTTTTCAATAATTTTGTAGATTGTTAAAAGAATTTCCAATTCTAAGAATTAAGATTATTAAATAGAAAAAAAAAAAACTCGAGCAGTTAAAAACTTAACCAATTCTAAGAATTTAAATTATTATTCTATAGCAAAAAAAAAAAAAAAAAACCAAAATAGTGTTCTTTTTTTTTTTTTCAAATGGACTTAATGGGCCAAGTTGGGGAGTGGGCCTCACCCAATAGTCAAGTGTAGTTTATGGGAATTTATTAAAAAAAATACTAGAAAACACCTAAATAGCTATAAAATTATCGTTCCTAAATTTTTTTTCAAAAATATCAAAAGAGTTAAAAATTTTTCCAAAAATTCTAAAAATATTACAAAAACATCAAATCTTAATTGTTTACTGAAAGTTTATTTAAAATTTATCTGAGATTTACTTTACTTGAAATTATACAAAGTTTATCCAACATTTATTTAAAATTTATTCAATATTTACTCGACATTTACCATAAAATTAATGAAAATTAGAGTTAAATAATGTTTACCAGAAAATTAATAACAGTTAAAATTATTTAATAATTATTCAAAATTTACTCAAGATTTATCCGAGTTTTACCCAAAGTTATTCAAGATTTAAAATTTATTCAAGATTTACTCGATATTTACCATAAAATTAATGAAAATGGGAGTTAAACAATATTTACCAGAAAATTAATAACAGTTGAAATTACTTAATGTTTATTCAAAATTTACTCAAGATTTATAGGAGGTTTACCCAAAATTTACCAGAAAATTAATAAAAGTTAAAATTAAACAATATTTACTCAAGATTACCAATGTTTATTCAAAACTTATTCAATATTTACTATAAAATTAGTGAAAGTTAAAGAATGATGGTCATGTAAGTTAATAAAATTTAGTAAAAATTGAAAAATAGTTGTTATGTAAGTTAATGAAATTTTTAATCTATATTTAAAAGATGAAAAAATGTCATTTTTTACTCAATTGAACAAAAATTTAATTTTATTAAATACACAATAATTACATCTTTTAAATAAAAAATAAAAAAATGGTAAATATAAAAGACGTGAATACTGGAAAAATAGTGATAAAATTAAAAAAAAAAAAAGAAATCTGAATATCATCTAATTTATTTTCTACTAATTGGGAGGGGAAGAAAATGATGAAATAAGAAATAAAATTAAAAATAGTAACAGTACCGTCCTTTTTTTTTTTTTTGTGAAAAATCGGTGCCGTCCATTTTAAAATTAAAGGAACGAAAAGCAGAAGCAAGACAGGTTCAGCTGTTAATTATTGAACAGTTTCTTCATTCGCTTCCTCGTGCACGCGCTCTCTGATTTTATTTTTCGTTCATAGCTTGCCAGCGAGCTGCAAGGAACTGGATTCAACACACGAGAAGCACCTAATTCAATCTCAGGGTTAGGGTTATCCCTAATCCCAATACCGTTATTCCTTTAGTATAGGAGATATACAACCAAAATGGGTACGAATTCGCCATCGACAGATTCAATTAGCGATCTGGACGAGCAGATCTCGCAGCTCATGCAGTGCAAGCCACTCTCCGAGCCCCAGGTTTGGCCTCACTTTCTCTTTTGTTTGTGAGACGAAAGACAAAAACTGATATCAGTTTCATTATTTATGCGATTCATCCGATTTGTGAAGTAATTGAATTCTTCGGTTTTTGTTTTTGGCTTGATGTGTTCTTATATGTTACCATTGAAAAATACTTACTATTTGTAAAGCTCTTCAATTTCGAATTCTGATTTGTTGCTTTTGCTACTAACAAACGTCTCATGTTCTTATTTATATAAGATGTTCTGAAATTGGTTTAACTTGTTCATTTTTTATTTCTGCCTTTGCAGGTCAGATCATTATGTGATAAGGCTAAGGAGATACTTATGCAAGAAAGTAACGTTCAGGTCCAGCACTTTAATCCTTTTTTTATGAACTTGGAAAACGAATTGTATTTGTGGCTTTGGTTATCCTTTTTGTAGTTGATTATTGCTGGTGGGAATTAAGATTCTTTTGGTAGTGCATCTTCTGCTGAATGGATAATCCTTTTATAAATGTTCATTTAATTCATTGGACTGAATTTTCAGTTTCTTTCATATGAAGAATTATTAATCTTTTAAGCCTGTTGTCCTGGATATATATCATTCAAAAATGCAATGTGTTTTTGGCCACTATTGAGTCTATGTATCCTGCTCACAATGGTACTGTCATATCAAATTATTCATTTAAAGTAATTGAAAGAATATTGAATTTTAATGTCTTTCCTGTATTACAGCCTGTCAAAAGCCCTGTGACAATATGTGGCGACATCCATGGGCAGTTTCATGATCTTGCAGAACTTTTTCGTATAGGAGGAAAGGTATCTAATTCTAATTATAACAACTTAGAACTTTAATGTTTCTGTTTGGGCTCAGGATTTGTTTAAAATATATACTTTTTTTTTTTGTCAATTGCTATAGCCTGCTAGTCAGGAAACTGCTTGTTCTTATATATTTTAATGCATTGCATTTGAAATCAGTTAAACATCTAAGATTTTGTGCAGGATCCTGTTTCTCACTTTCAATAAATCTTTTTGCTCAATTAATTTTGTTTGTTTCATGGTTTCAGTTGAGTTTGTTATCCAACATTCCTAGAAATCCTTGTAAAAAAATGATTTTCTTAGTTGAGCTGTTAAATTTTTTATGTGTTTATTATCATATGTCGCTTTGGAAAAGAAATATTTAATTCTTTTGGTATTTTCATGCCTCTGTTCCTCATTGTAAGTTTTGGTTATGTATTAATTTTATTCTTTGTACTGCATTCAGATTAACCCATTTTTGAAATTTTATTGACAGTGTCCGGACAGCAATTACTTATTTATGGGAGATTATGTGGACCGTGGCTACTACTCTGTTGAAACTGTGACAGTATGTACATTTCGATTCTACTATTTGCTATTATGTGTGCCAAGTACCATCTTGTTGTCTCGTTTTCATATGTTGCTAGTTTTGCTATAACTATGGGAACCTCTGCAGTTGATGCCGACTTTTTCTTCTTCACTTAAAAATGAGGTAGATAGGGGTGAATAGTGGAAACATGGCATGCAAACTGGGGCAGATGTAATGTTAGATGATTCAAATTTTCTTTTTTGGAAGATTCTAGACAATTTTGGGGTTATATTTCTTATGGTTTGACCAATAGATTTGAAAAGAAAATCCTCATAGTACACTTGTAGATGTGTTTGTCTAAGTTAGTTATGAGCCACAACCACATGGTCTAAAATGGTGTTTGAATATATTATTCTGCTAAGAGGCACCAAAAGTTATAATTGCCGATGCATTTGCATTTTCATACAATAATTATGGTTTTGTTTCTTCAATCCAGCTCCTAGTGGCACTGAAAGTGCGTTATCCTGATCGAATAACCATTCTTAGAGGAAACCATGAGAGTCGTCAGGTATTCATGTTCTTTATGATTGAGTTTGCACTTTTAATTAACTACTGTGGTATTAGGTGCATACTGAACTGAAGTGCATTTGATCTTAACCCTTGATTTATGTTATAGATCATTTTAGTAACTCTCGAGTTATTTTAATTCCTTCAATATAGGTTATGTACTATGTGTCACAACTGCATATTGGATTATTGAATTTGAATTTATTTTGCATTTGACTTCACTGACCTTGAATTATACTCTGCTCGACTGGTTTCTGACTTACTATATTGCTTCATAATTAGTTTTCCCTTCTGGCAGATTACTCAGGTTTATGGGTTTTATGATGAATGCCTACGAAAGTGAGTTCCAGCCTTTATTTATAGTTTACCATGTTCTAATGTTATATCCTTGAATAGTAAGAATATATGCACATGTGTATGTGTTCACTCACATGAATTGCTCTCTATATGTATTCATACAAAACATGTCTTTATGATGTATGTATTACAGTTATATATATTGAGAAATCATGGTCCATTTTCTCTTTTATCTTATCTTTGTTTATTTTTTGAGGCATAGTTTCATACTAAATTATTACGATTGAAGTGTTTAAGGTCTGGTAGGAAACTCCTTTTGTTCACATCATAGACAAAGGGCTTATGAAAACTATCTGGTTGTACATGTGATGTGGATTATAGTGGCCGTATAACTATATACTCTTGCAAAATGGAATGTAATTTAAGCAAACAGTTCTTGAAAATTTAAGTATAAAACTGTCCATCAAGTCTGAATTTGTTGGTTTGGAAATTGCTTATTGTTTACAAAATGATATCACAGCTGAATTTAGGGTCTTAAGATGGCCAGACAGTCGGTAGTGTACTCTTCTGCTGACAGCTAGCTGTACCTTTTTCATCAGAAATACAAAAATATATGTGCTTCCTGCTTCTCTTTCAAAACTGTGATACTATTTATACTTCTTTTACAGGTATGGCAATGCTAATGTATGGAAGATATTCACAGACCTTTTTGATTATTTTCCATTAACTGCCTTGGTTAGTAAGACTCGTTTCAGCTGGTACTGCTTTTTAGTAATGGCTATTTTTTATGGAGACAATAACTATGGAGAGGGTTACCTGCCTATGTTTATTATGACATTGATATTTTTTGGTTATTCTTGATGCATGTTTTCTTTGTTTCTGAAGTTCATGATATGTTAGCCTTATTATATATCCCATCATATGCTCATCATGACTGTTTGGATCTCTCATATGGAGATTTATGACAATTCAATTTGCCTAATTCAGTTGCATCTCCCGACACATAAATTTCTAGTTATTTTGTTGAGACTTGAGACGAGGATATAACAAGTTTGGATGATGATTAAGGGTGATCTTATTGGCAAATCCCTTAATTATCTTTTAATATTTACGGGATTTTTTGGGTGAATTTTAGCTGCTTTATTTTTAGTTTAAGAAAACTAGGACAACAATATTGTTGCTTCTTGTTGATTGGCAATATATGACATGTATCTGAAGTCTTATTTTCTCTTCTGTAGGTTGAGTCAGAAATATTTTGTCTGCATGGTGGACTGTCCCCGTCAATAGAAACCCTCGACAACATCAGAAATTTTGATCGTGTTCAGGAGGTTCCACATGAAGGAGCAATGTGTGATCTCTTATGGTCTGACCCAGATGATCGATGCGGTTGGGGCATATCACCTCGTGGTGCTGGATATACTTTTGGTCAAGTAACACCTTTCACACCGAGAGCTTGTTCATAGTCTTTTTCCCCTTATCCCCAGTTGGGTTATTATCTTTGACTGTATGTTTCCTGGAATTACTCCCGTCCAAATTTTGTTATTTTGTGTAGGATATCTCTGAGCAATTTAATCATACAAACAACCTGAAGTTGATTGCCAGAGCACATCAGCTTGTTATGGATGGATTTAATTGGGCACATGTAATTATGATTCTTGCAACTTATGAGCGTCTTTCTTATTTTTGTGATCAGTGCAATAAGATGAGGCTTTTCTTGATGCAGGAACAAAAGGTGGTTACCATATTTAGTGCTCCTAATTATTGTTACCGCTGTGGGAACATGGCTTCTATATTGGAAGTTGATGACCGCGGGGGCCACACTTTCATCCAGGTTAACCTTTGTCGCAGATTACTTATTTCTTTTATTGATAGTGCTGTACTTCAGTGTGGACTTTTGGTGCACTGCAGTTTGAGCCAGCTCCTAGGAGGGGAGAGCCTGATGTTACACGTAGAACACCCGATTATTTTCTGTGAATCAGCCTCCAGTTTACCGGTATCACCTGCTCCTCCATCCCTTCATGCTTTAGGTGGTTGAGATATTTAGTTGCAAGAACTATCAATGGATTTTTATTAATCTATAGAAACATGCTTTTTCAGGTGAGCATAGGAGCCCAAAAACATGTGTAACCGGCCAGGTTTTGTGCGTTCTTCTCTCCAAAAGTATTTGAACCATGCTGGATATTCTCCGCAATTGGCTAAAGCTCATGGATAAACATCTTCATTAGATTATACCTACTTTAGCAGATTTGTGGATATATATATATATATATATATATATTTGCATTCACTTTTTTCTGATCTTTTTAGGGTCTGAAGGGGGAGAAATGCATTTGATCTCTGGTGGATGCTTTACTTTTGTCACCTTGTAATTGTCAACAAAAGTTGCTTAAAGTATATTATTCTCTCTCGTCTCTTTGATTATTGAAGGATGTCAACCTTGACCTATCTTTTCACCTAGTAATTATTAGATTTTTTTTTCTCTTTGTTGCATTCTTTGACGGTAGATTAGGTCATAATTCCATACTTCATGTTGCGTAACAGCTTTTGAAGAATTGCGGTGAAGTAAAATCAGTACCTTCATTTGCTCCATTTCTACAGTTGTGATGCAGTCTAGAATCGAGATAGGTTGGCGCTCTGCAATTCTTATTGCTTCAGTGGGCATGTACTTTTTCAACATGAATAGACAGAAAATCATGGTCATGAGCCATTGATAATTACGCTGCAGGATATGATATCACAGGCAAATATTAATTTTGATACCAATTGAGATGTTCATATTTCAAGTCTTTACAGTTACCATTCTGGATTTTTCTTAAAAAAATACATATACTGTTATATAGCACTTGCTTGCCTAGCAGACAAATTAGGCAACTAAAAGTTGGAATGATCGACTGCTTTTCTCCCTGGAAAAAAAAAGGTAATTTTACAGAATTCATACGTGATATACTCCACGTGGAACTACTACAACCATCCTAATTTTACAGAATTCCCCTTACCCGCCCCCCGCAAAAAAAAAATAATAATCATACACAGCAGTAACAACACAGTGCTACAACCTTAGATAAGAGAAGAGAGATGGAACAAGGTCTACCACGGACCAAGCAAGGCCAGCATATTGGAGAAATCTAATGCCTGTGTCAACATCAGACGATCCCTGATGGGTGAAGAAGAATAGCTTTTGGATATAACCTGATTGCTTAATTTCATCTTCTTTTTTACTCTTAACAGATCCATTTAACATGGGAATATAGTTGGTTGACTTTATGGGGATGCCCAAGGTGTTTGATATCACTGGAAGAACCCATTTAGCCAGTGCCTTGCTGCAGAATTTCACCACAAGTATCGTTGGTAGGCCTACAAGTATTCTTCCAAAAAAGGCAGGGACAGTGAGTTGCGCAAATATGCGTGGCACATCTTCATGGTGGAACTGGTGATATGTTTGCTGAATCCCAGCCACCTGAATGACATTGCAAATACGGTCTGTTAATTGAAAATTTTATTTCACAAAAATTGCAACTTGATATCGAAAAAACCAACATAATTTCACTGGCATAAACAAATTTAAACTAAATATTCCTTCTGCACGGTCTTATCTAGGCATCGAAGATGTAGCTTTACCACTAATTAAATTTTCTTTTTCATAGTCCAAACAACTCCCATGCTCCTGCTTGCCATTTTAGGGAGTTCACTTGGCACTATCATGACTTCCAATTTTTCTATTTCCAAGGAGATGATCACAAAATATAGAATTTTATACTTGATTCAGTTGCATGACATATTAGGTATTCATATGACAATGAATCAATTTAATGTCCCACTTGGTTACAAGCTCATGTAATTGGAAACTGATATTGAGTTAAAATCAAGCTCAAAGTCAAATGAGAGAGTGATTGCTTACTATTCCAAATGCAACACCATTGAAGGCTGTATGGAACTCAAAGCTTGGAGTAGGAAGTTCAGGAGTTGGATAAGCAAAAAGAAACAAAAAGCTCAAGGCAGCCCAGAAGGTCGTAACTGCAAGTGAAATAGTATGTGCATAAGAATATAAAGCACACTTGTCATGTTCTGAATTTTAAAATAAACTAGTTTTTTTATTAACAAGTATTGCACGTAATTATTAGATATTTAACTTGTCATTAAGCTATTTTTGTATTTACATTTGATTCTTATATAATACTATATATAAAAAACGACGCCAAATTATCTAGTTCATTAATTATTTTGACTATTACGACTGTTAGTTTATTTACTATATATAAATTATCTTATCTATTATATTTTTTTTACTGTCTTCCAAATATTTTTTTATTAAATTATTTTTTTCTTTTTTATATATTTAAAACATAGACTTCTAATTAATGAATGATTAGTATTATCCATTAATAAATTAAATTATTAAACGACAAAATTAATTTAATTAATTAATACAATCAGATTGACTTTTTGATAAGCGATATGACTGAACAAATATCTTAAGCCTGCCCCAAGCATTTAACAAGAATGACTGTAAACATGTTACAGGGCATCCTGGAGACAACCTTGAGGCAACTCTCAAAATGCCCAGTTAAATCATTTGATGATGAGACTTACATATTTGTGGCCAAACTTTCGAATATGCTCATGCACATTAGTTCTCAATAGATACTAAAGATTCATTCAGAACATACCCAGCAAATGCCAGCATATCAATCTCGAAACGAAGGTGTAAAATTGATAATATTAACTTTTATTATTTTTTTAGAATAAATTAATATTTATTATATATTTTGTATTATGCATTCTATGTTTTTTCCTTTTAATATTAGTAATATTAATTTTTTTTATTTTCTTTTAATATTAGTTATTTTATTCTTATATATAAAAATATTGTTACTTAGTTTTAATAGAATTTGACTTCTAATTAATGAATTATTATACTATTCACTAATAAATTAAATTATTAAATAACAAAATTAACTCAATTAACTAATACAATTATGTTGGCTTTTCGGTAAATTTGCCCTTCCCCCCCTATTCCCACTTATATATATATATATACTTTATAAATTTTTCAACATTAAGAAACTCAACCAGATTTCATTTTCCATAAAGTAATACAGGTATTAAAATGAAACAACATAGTGAACAGGAATCAATGGCCATGATATTCATGCAGTATCATTCTCCCAGGGAACCTAGGTTTACAAGAATTTCTGAACACTGAAGAATATTGCTTTGCAGTGTTGGTAATATAGAACCCTATGTCCTCACACCCAAAAACTTTTTTCAACCAAAACCAAATATGCCTTTGAAAATAAACCTTATATAGAGAAATAAACCTTAAAATTGCTAAAAAATTCTACCAAATATAAAATTTCCTACACAAAATTAAGTTACTTCAAAACAAAATAAATTCTCTTTTAAGTTTCCTGCGGCTAAATGAAAAATTATAATTACTAAGAGGTCCTTTGCAAAACAAACTAGGATCAAGATGAGGATTTAGGCTGTGTTTTCTGTGGAGCATAAACAACATCAGTTAGTCCCCAAGAATTTTTTGAACAATCCACGCATCATCAAGCAACTAGGATTTTAAAAAACAGAAAAATTACTCCCACGATAACTTCAACTTGAAGTCACACTGTATCTTATTTGATAAGTGAAGGAATGCTGGCAATCTATGGGAATATTTCTCCTTTCTGAAGGAAGATACTCCAGAGACTATAAATTGAGCTTGTTATCAGGACAATTTACACTAGCTGGTGATTCTAAAGGTCTGTTCAACTAACTTAATATAAAAGTAATGGTCTGTGTTAGGTTTCTTTCAAATTTCACCTGACAGTTAAGTTGCTTGGTGTCAAAGTTTCCTTCTATTTGTCCTAATCTATGAAGCAAAGACACTTCAACTGTATAACGTGTCGTGTTTCCGACACGTTTCTGATATTGACACCAACACAAAACGTCCTGGGTGCGTTTTGTAATTTTTAAAAAATTAGAAATGCATTTCTTTAAGTTAAAAACACATTTTTCCCCTCTAAAAAACATAAAACCTCTACTTGATACCAATCATTACTCAATAAATTTGATTGAATGTCATTTTTGTTAAATTTTAAATGAAACTAATAAGTTAAAATAATATTTTTGAATTTAATTATTTATAAATTTACCTCCATATTTTTAATATTTACACGTTTCCCCCACGTGTCCGTGTTCTAATATTTTTATAAATGCCGTTTTTCAGTATCAGTGTTGTATCCGTGTCCGTGCTACATAGGTCCTAATTTTCATGACTTGCTCACCAACTGTAAAGCTCATCAGCCCTTTTTTTTTTTCCTTCCTTTTTGGAGACAAAAAAAAAAGGATATGAAAGATAGGAAGAAGAATATGGTGCCACCAGCAGAAGAGCCTCCTGAGCAAAGACCTGCTTCTCTATTTCTTGTCTAACTTTTAAACTCATCCAATCATTTATTGTATCATAAGATTCTGAACCACTTAAAGGCTTGAGGACAATTTGACAGTCCAAAAAGAATGTGCTTCTGAAATTAAATTACTCAAAATATATTATCAAGAATATTTAACATAGAAGTCTACATACCATTTTGTCCTGAGACAATGAAATCGTCAACATATTCACTGACAGTAAGCCAAAATGAAAGAACTGCCAACCCAATGGCAAGACCACCTATGACATCAATCAAACTGTGCATGCCGAGGTAGACTCTTCCTACCAAGAAAAAAACCAATTTCAATTAGGAAATCCTTGAGGAAAACTGATAATGCCCCAACAACTCATGAAACAGAGACACACTCACCAAAGCCAGTAAGGCCAACAAGCAAACAAACAATGGCAAATCCTGCAAACTGCACTAAGGTATCTTGATTTTGTGTATGAGATAAGACATAGTGCAAAAGGTACCTGGTAAGTGCCCATTCAGACAGAAAACAGTTATTACCATATGGAAAAGAAGCTCTAGACTTCAAAAATAATTTAAGGCCATAAACTAGTAGTCAATGCAAGAACCTTCACAAACTTCGAAAATAAAATCAAGGAGGAATCAGTTTTGCACCAATAAGCAAGCTTTATGCGAATAGTTAGAGATGCATAACTCGTATTCTTAATTACGAAGAACATACAGTTGACATCTCACAACCACACAATTCCTGGTGAAGTAATTTAAAACAACCCACCACACGCAATCTGCCTCTGACACATGTAGGGGAAAAAATAGCAGAAAGGGAGGAAAGATGAATACCCAGACAGGCAAACTGTGTTAAGAGTGTGGGAAGAAGGCAATCCATATTCCAAAGCATTCTCTTCCTCATCTTTTGTGGCAGTTATTCTCCTAACAGGAGGACAATTCGGTCTGGGAGCTGAAATCACATCCTATGACACATAAGTACAAATTATTAAAAAAAAAAAAAAGAGGACTTTATGACCTTATTTCTCAACTAACAAGTGAAAGAAATGAGAACGGGAAAAAATGGCAAAAATCAAGTAAGAGAGAATGTAAAGTACCTTGATGCAATTCCCTGCATAATCACAGAAAGCCATGAGAAGGGTCATTTGCCTAGCCAGTTTGCCATGCCCACTCTACAGAATCACCCAAAAGCCATTCAGTTAGATTGCTGAGTAATAAATTCATAATCAAACCCGTAACCAGCATTAGCAACTGATAAACAGAAAGCATACCCAGAAAAGAAAAGGAAGAAAAGCAGTATAAAAGGGCACAGAAACAACACAGGACAGCAAAGAGAAGAACGCATCCAAAAATCCATGCTGGTGCTTCTGCAAAACCCATGAACAAATTTAATTATTAAAAACAAAACGCACAAAATTTACCAGAAGAAAACGGGGTTTTGTTTATTCTGGTTTAAATAAGGTGAAAACCTGGATCTGGATGATGAGAGGTGTGCCAGTAACGACATGATGGATCACCCATGGTTGAACCAAAGATCTAATCTTCTGGGTCACATTTAAACAAGAAGAAAAAACAATCCATGACACGATTCCACAAAGAGTCAGTCCTTGCCACAATGCTATGCTCTCCATTATACCCTGAAATTCTCCTTCTCCTCTCTCTCTCAAGAAACAAGAGGGAGGGATCAAATCAAAATTAAAAAAAAAATGGAAAATTGGAAAACAGATAGCTTGAAAAACTAATGACAGAAGTTGTGAGCACAAAACAAGAAGGGAGATATTCTCATTTTCAACATTTTATTTTATTTTATTTTTGGCCAATTTTTAATTGTGAAATTTGTTGGGTGGCAACTGGCAGGCAGCAGCCAACACTGCTTCGTTGGATCTTCGGCTGTCACAGAAACGGTCTACGGAAGACGAATTTTCTTTGTTTATAAATATTTTACTGAATAATTAATAAAATGCAAATAGATTTTTTTTTAATTAATTGATATATTAAACCATTTCATGTAAACCATATATAACAATTCAAACACTAACGTCAATTTTTTAATTAAAATACTTCCGGAAGAAAAAAAATATAAAAAATCTTTAGAAAAAATCATTCAATTCAATCTCTTCACAATTAATTTTATTCGCTTTATTCTATTAATTCTCTTAATTATCAAATTATTCAACTGATTTACTTAATTATTAATTTTAAAATAATCCAATCTCTTCATGAAATATTTTAATATCCAATAATAGTAATTAAAATATGTTCATAGTTTCTTTGTACTTAACAGCCTTCCAAGTTTGACCACCTTTGTGACTTCAAAAGTTGACCATCAAAACTACAAAATTATTTAATGAATCTTTTACCAAGTCTTCACTTATATTTTTCTCTTTGAGATTTTTAATTTCTAATTTACAAGCAACTTATATATTTTACTTTCCAAATCTTTATGTAATATGAATTCTTATAATAATTATAAGTAAATTCAATAGTGATTTTAGATTTTTTATTTTTCCTGCTAAGGTCTCAAACATGATACTATTTGTGAAGGGTTAAATCACTGGAGCATATATTCTAAGCGTAAATTCATATCTTTAAAATTAATTCAAAATAAAAATAAGAGGAGAAAAAGTATACTCTTGATAGATTATTCTCTTTCCTTCTCAAAAAGAAAATTAAAACCAAAAAAGAAAAAAAGGAAAATCTCTCTTATTACAACTAGTCTGCATGACTTAAAGAAAGCAATAAACAATTTCATGTCCCTCTCCCCTTCATGACATGCTTCCTTAGGCCAGGAATATGAACATTTGTAACATAATCTCTCCAATCTATATTTTCCACATCAAACCCAAAATTCTCCTTCTCATTTTCTGACATTTTCTCCATCAATCTTTCAGTATTGCTGTTGTCAAACCTGCAAATCAGACAATGATGAAATCTTTGCATTTATATGTGAACATAATCTTAATGTTTCTTGCTTACCTTCCACCATAGAAAGTGTATGGCTCATATATATTAGCCAAGTACTTAGCTTGTTCCACTGACTTTCTGCATATGAATTCATGTTTTTGAGACAGTTTAGCATGAGATGAGGCCGTTGCTGCTAACCCATTTCGCTGAATCACATCTCTCCACAGATGATCAGAGAAATCATCCATGGATTTGAAGAGCTTCATTGATGGAACGAGGATTGGTTTGCTCTTGGAATCCATGTATGGTGAGGAACTATAGTGTTCATAGAGCAATTTAGCCAAATCTTTGAAAGCTAGTGGATTTACAACTGATGATGCCATTTGATAGACATTGATGCCTGGTTTTTGCACCTTCCCATGCATAGCTATTGCTGCTATGGTTGCATTCACTACCATATCTGCTGGCACCTTCAACAGCATCCATCAAAATAAGCCAACTCTTTTAATAAGGATACCTCCTCTTCTTCACTTAATTTCCTTGATTAGAAGACCCTAAAATCACAAAAGAATCATGTCAATGAATATGACTTACTACATCAAGGACCCCATTTGGATCAACCAGAAATCCTGTCAGCTGCCCTTTTCCATAGTACAAAATGATTGGATCCATCATCCTGATACAGAAATGTAAGTAATGAACTAATGAAATATAGGCAATATATGCTAAAATGCAATTATGGGTTGAATAAGAAGTACCTATTTCCTTCCATCCATCCTGGAAAGGGCTCTCTGAAAGTGCTCTCAATAACGCTCGGTCGGATGATGACCCCTGGTATCTCTCCTCTCAGGCTATCAATCATCATTTCCCCCCTAGCTTATGTAAACACATAATTATCCTGCCATCCATATTTTCTAGCCCTGTTCAAGAATCGACTATCATCCCTTTAAGTTATTATTTTTCCAATTCAACTCATCATTTTCTCAATTTGTAGTTGAACACTAGTTTGGCCAAACAAAAATTCACCACATTTTGTCCACATTCTGAAAGACCACAGAAAGAAAGCAGTGAACAAGATAAGGACAAGCCTAAACTCACCTTTCTGATCCCAACTCTTTCATCTTTTGAGCCACTCGGTTTTCTTGAAAAATTTGTTTGGAATTCAAAGCCAAATTCATTTCAGATTCAACATCCAAGACAGGTTGAAATCCTGGTGGACTTTCAGAAGAGAAATTTAGATTTTCTATCGCCATGCAATCCCCAATTGAAAAGGGCTTTTCCATGATTTTTCCTTGTCTTTGTCCATTAACATAAGCTGCAATGAGACAACAAAATACTAACTGTAATATAAATTGAGAACTCTACATATTTATCTGTCAAACTTTGGTATCAATTTCCAAAGAACACTAAAATTATCCTTTGAATGTTGAAAACATCACAACATTTTAGTCCTTATTACCAGTTGATACTTGCAAGAAAAGCTTAAGGTTTTGAAACTTCTTTGCAAAGCTCATAAGATGGCAAGGTCCGCGAGTGTTTATGTCTATAGCAACATCATATCTGCAATTTCATATTCCCAAAATCAGATAGCAGAAAGTTGATGAAGATAACACAAGAACAAGATTGAATTTAATATAAAAAGAGATGGCCATAACCTTTCATCAAAAGTTGTGCAAGCTGCAGAATTAACTATCACATCTACTTCATTGGCAATCAAGTTGGCTAGATCTTCTTCTAACCCAATATTAGATTCACATACATTTCCAACCACAGGGACCAATTTGCCTAACATGAATGCTTGATAGGATTTTCCATAGGTTTGTTGAAGACACTTGAATAGCTCTGCATTTATTATCTAAGTATTGCTGTAAATTAAATTTTTATTCACTACAAAAGAAATGAAACTTCTTAACAAATGATTAATCATTTCGTTATCAGAATATAAAGAACATACTTCACTTTTTAATCTTGCCATTGCAGCTTCCTTGGTTTTTGCCTTGATCAGAACATATATCTTTCCCACATCAGGCGCCGTTCGTAAAATCTTCTCAACAAAAACTGCATGACATTTTTTTTCATTAGAAGGTACTTGTTATCATCAAAGAAAAATCCAACAAAAGAAACAAGGATATCTGGTTAAGGTTGATTTAGAATGTTTTACAAACATTTGAACTTATATGGCAAGGAAACTACCATTTTTTCATACGAATTGGACTCATACTTGAGATTATGATGGTGTATAGTTAAAGAGAATATTTCAGTACTACTAAGCTAAAGCTAACCAGAGCAATTTAAGTGGCTCAAACCTAAGTTAAGTGCCAATGACTTGGATCATATATAATATAACCACATAAGGGATCCGAGTGAAGAAAAGAAAGAAGTGGGAATATTCCTTTACACGTCTCTAATGCATAGAAATGGATTAACGAGACATGGTCTATATCACCAATCAATCCAAAAAGCAAAAAGAACATATCATATACCTTTTGCTAAAAATCCAGTAGCACCAGTAATGAAGAAACTTTTTCCTCCAAGATATTTGACAATGCCAATCCCATCTTGCATATCTACAAAGGAAGAAGTAGTTGATCCACCATAAGGATGATCAAATTCCTCAATACCAATTTCAGAATGTGCTTTCCCATTTGGAGATGAAACAACCAAGTTTCCTGAATGATCCATTACAGCAGGACTACGATCTTCACCAACTAAAGTTGATCTCTGTGTCAAAACTGAAGACAACCCACTTGACCTTATTGCCTTATTTCCATCAGTTTGGCAATATACAATACTCTTAATATTCCTCCTCAAGAAACACCATTCACATTTACTTGACATTTTTGCTAGTTTATTAGATACAAGTGAGGAAGGAGAATCAAGGAACAAAGAACCCAACATTGACTGATAAGAAAGCAGAGAAATTTTGAGATGGACAAAGAAAGTAGACAAAACCCAAAAGTATCTTTGGCAGTTAAAAAAATAGTTGGCTTGAAATCTTAGCTAATAACTATCTAATGCATGAGCAAGAAAATAAAAAGCTAGTAAACTAACTAAGCTCCATAGAGATAAAGACATGATGGTTTTATATATATATATATATATATGAAATCAAATGGGTATTTTCCTATAGGAGAAATTTTCTACAAAAGAACTCTCTTTTTGCCACCCTCCTCACATTTTACCTCCAATGGCTAAGATGGCGGGATGTTCTCTTTATAACCCTTATTTGATTACTATTTCTTGTTCAAAGACTACTTGAGTATAATGTCATTTCCAAAAGAACAATGAAGAGTTATTTGGGATTGACTTTTGGAAAAAATTTTGTATTTTTAAATTTTTTTAAATTTTAAAAATTATTTTTGATAGAAGCAGATAAATAAATATTTTTAAAAAAACAGATTTAGAAAAAATAGTTTATAAAAAATTAAAAAAACAATCAATTAAATTAAAAAATTTAAAATATACTTTTAAAATATTTAACTACAATTTCAAATACTTTCGAATTAAAAAAAAAAAAAAGAGTTGACTTTGAATGTTGCCAGTAGGCTTGGATTGAGCTTAATTGGGCCCTATTGATTGAGATTATAATAGTAACTAGCTAATTTTTAGAGTATCTTCGTCCAATTGTTATTGATTGTTATATGTTGAATTTTGGTTCAAGTAACATTATGAATTAAAGTTCATCACACATATAAGAAGCGATAATAATTTTGTAAATAAATCAAACTATATAGCTATCAATTATACGGTGACATTTTTGTAAATATTCATTTTCTGTCATTAAATAAATATTCTTTAATTTATTAAAAAATATTTATTAATTTATTAAAAGAGGTTCATTAGTTTATTAAAAAATGTTCATTAATGAACTAAAGGTTTATTAGTTTATTGAAAAAGGTTTATTGCGTTATTAAAAAATGTTCATTATGAATAAAGTAAAGTTTTATTAATTTATTGAGAATGTTCATTGCTAATAAATTGAAAAAGTTAATTACGAATAAACTAAATGTTTATTAGTTTATTAAAAGAGATTTATTAGTTCATTAAAAAAAGTTCATTATTAATAAAGTAAATGTTTATTAGTTTAATAAGAAAGTTTATCATGAAATGAATTAATGAGTTTATTAATTTTTATTAATACAAATTTATTTTATTTATTTATGTACTTAATTTAATGAATTTTTTTTTGTATTTTCATTTGTAGATATGAATTTATTGGATTACTTTCAAAAAAATTCAAAATGTAACAAAAATTTGAGATAAAATGCATCTAAAAAGTAACAAATCGAGACAAATAATATATGAAAATGTAAAAAAAAATATATAAAATAACTGTTGATTTTGTTTTAAAATAAAATGAATATTTATCAATAAACTAATGAATCTTTTACTGATAAACAAAAGAACCTATATCAATAAATAAATTTGTGTAAATTTGTTTTATTTATAAAATTAGCAATATATCTCTTATACGTGTTTGGTTTATTTTGCACCACAATTACAAAATTTTAATTGGAATTACAATTGATGAGATGGTGAATTACAAAATTGAAAGCTTGCAAAATTATAAATAGGAGAGAGACAATTTCAAATAAAACCCATTTTTCTTATTTTATAATAAATATAATTAAAATAAATAAATAATATATTTTTATTAATTAATATACTTAATATTAATTAAAATAAATTAATATAATATATTTAGTTAATTAAGTTAGAATAATTAATATAAAATTAGTTTAAATAATATAAATATACTTATTAATAAAATTAATATAAATATAGTTACTAATAATTAATTAATGTTATTTAATCATAAATATAAATATAATATAATTATGTAGTATAACTATAATATTATAAAATATATAATATAACGATGATTAGTGTAGTATTTTAAACAATAGTATTAACTTAATTTTATATTTTAATATTTATATTAATAGTATAATTAATGATGATTAGTGTACAATTATTTTATTAATAGAAAAATAATGATTAGTGTAGCATTTTTCTTTTTATGAATTTTTAATGTTGGATTTTATTTAAGTTTTTTAGAATTTTATATGTAATATTTTTTTCATCAATGAAATGATGTGTGATTTATTTAATTTTTTAAAGTTTTATAACTAATTTTTATACAATTTATTAATATTAATATTAATTATTTATAATAATATAATTCAATTTATTTGATAATAAAAAAATTTAACATTTTAATTATTAATAATGATTATAATATATTAAAATATTAATTGGGTTTGGATCTCACAAATTAAAATTAATAACAATTGCAGAAATAAAATGTACTTAAAAGTAAGTTAAAATTTTATTGATGTGACAATGTGGACCATTTGTTACAATTAGGAATGACAACGGATAGGATATTCGTAAAAAATATATTACATGAACCCGATTATATATACATTTACCTGTACCCGTCTCAAACTTGATTAGTATTATCTGTTTAATTATCCGAACATGTAATAAAATTCAAACTAAATAAATAATTAAAAATTAATAAAAATATACAAACAATCTATTATAAATTACTACAAAATCAAATAAAACAAACAAAATAAAAATTTAACACATTTAAATTAAAATTATTCATCAAATAGTATAAAAATAATATTAATATTAA
>CATIWF010120882.1:0-11715 GCA_949630135.1 Balakata baccata
TATACATGTAATCCAAACATGTACTTTACATTCAATACAGTCTTATCGGCCATATCATAGCAATCACGTAATTCAAATAAAGCAAATCAAGTCACATTACACGTAGCATGTAATAATCACACTACACGTAGCACATAATAATCACACGTACCAAAGAAATCGTTTGATAATTAAACTCACCTTTCCTTTCGATTTTGAGCCTCTAACTTATTGTCTCACTTCCTTGGGGATCTCCAATATGTTGTGAGCCTAATTAAATGTATACTTGGTCAATTGGTTGCTAAATAAACTTAGTGAAACTTAAACAAATTGAAATATGCATATTATGGACCACTAACTAGGGTTTGGTATAATGGCAGTGTGACCTTCATGTGTTCAGTAACTTATAACTTTTTCTATACTAGTCCAATTTTTATGATTCTTATTTCAAATTAAATATAACCTGATGGGATACAACATATCTAAATTTCATAGAAATTGGACCATTTGGGAATATTTTATGCAATTTATAAACATGTTCTATTCTCTGCCCTATTTTTGACCTTAGGTAGTTTTGGGATACCAAATTTGCTTTTTCATATCTTACAACGTGTAAGTTATATTTTTATGAAACTTTGTATGCACATAGATATGTTATAATAGATCATTTCTCATGTTGACAACTTTCATCCATTCTGCTTCTAAGGTCCTCGTATGGTAGGGTAATTTTGACTGGTCAGAAACAGGGCTAGCATCCTGACCAGTCTGATTTGTAAAGCCTATAACTCACAACATACATAACCTATTGAGGTGACCTTTATGCCAACATTTAGCTAAGACCTGTGCCTATAACTTTTATGTTTTTATCATTTACAGATTATGTTTATAAGGAGCTCAAAATTGGCAAAAAATTGACTAGACCTGCCTAGGACACTAAACAGGTAGCTTAAATATGGAACAAGCATGACTCTCTTGCCTATAACTCAACGTCCGCCTATAATCTAGTCCTAAAATTTGGTATAAAACTAGAAAACTTATATATTTACAATTTATATGTTTTGAGTTTCCTCAAATATCGAATCTATCATAAAGAAACAGAATCAAAATAGTAGATGATTCAGCTAGGTTTCTCAATAGAACCAGTTCCAGTCCGATGCCAATATCTTTTCACAGACACCAAATCTTACAAAACCATTTATATAGCCATAAATATAAGACATAAGCCTACAAATTCCATGTTTTATGCTTCTTCCGAATCAGTGTCTAACATGAAGAAAATGAGACCCCAAGTTGGTAGTACAGAAGCAGAATCCGAGAACTTTGGTACATAATATTTAGCAACTTTCTTACCATAAATCATGACCCATCAACACCTAAATCATGATTAACAACAAAGAAGGAATAATTACTCACCTGAGGACCAATTTTTTGCTGGAGCTTTTAAAGGAGAACTGAAGAAAATGGAGAGAAGAAGAATAAAAAACAATTGGGTGAATGGATAAGGAGCTGCCTAATTTGACTTAACTTAGCCAACTTTGTTCCAAAATTATGAGAGAATTATTTAGGATCGGGTCGTGATGGGATCACAGGGAAAAATTTGGAAAAATTGCTTGGAGGGTGTCACGGGCCCGCAACAGCAGCTAGTGCTTGCCCAAAATTGGGCCAAGCCAAATTGGTCCCCAACCCCTTTTTGGTAATTTTCTCAACCCTATGGTATTTAGAAACACCTATAAATAGTTTTTTTACATCAAGAAAACACTGATAGCTTCCAGATAATTTTATTTGATAATTTTCTATTTTTCTCTCAAGAACACTCTTCTTTGTTAGCATATAGAGAATGTTTAAGGCTTAACCTTTAAGGTTTCATTCTTACTTTTCATGTGGATAAACATTAGAGATGATCCTAGATTGGATTGTTGTGGTTTATGACAACCCAACAAGAAGGAAATTTGAAGAATTGGTTCAAGAAATTAAATGTATAATTTTTAACCACGTTTTTATCAAATTAGTTTTAATGGCACAAGTAGAATCCTATGATTCGAGTTTTGAAAAATTTTATTTTCCGCTGTGTTATTTTGTATGTGATACATGTTCAAAACCCAATAGTTTGGACTAGACTTTTCTCTCTCCGTTTGGATCCAATCTAATGACCCATTTTACTTCCTTTATATACCTTCAATATGTATGACCCATTAAGTTCTCGGCTACATTGACCACTCAGATCAACGCTTGATTTGGATAAAGTCATAAGTGGTATCTAGCAACACATTGTGACCCCCAATTGACTGAAAAGTCAGTTGTTTGACTACAAACCTTTCCCTAGGCAATATATGTGCAATTCATCCTTTCACTCTTACTATACTCCACTCGGTTTAGAGCATGATCTAAATGTCAGCTCCCACTAGACTGATTACATCACATCTAGTCCAAGTGATGATTCAGACAAGTGGCTATGGATATACTCTCCTTCTAATAATATTGGTGAATCTTCTATTGGCTACCCAAATATCTTCAAATACCTCAAACTGTACCTAATCATCACCTTATGAGCTACCTCTACCAGAGGCAATAAGGATTGGAGTCAAAGTATAGGATTGGTACCCAAGATAACCTTGAGCACCTCAAGTCTAAGGATATTTGCACCATTGCTATGATGAAATTATCATTGACATATGTTTAAAATAACCATATGATAATTTCATAGTGGGTCTTTGATGTACTTCACTACTTTAGCAAGCATCCATATTTTGGCTCTCAATATCTCATGCTTATAGTTTATGAGAACCATTACTTGATCCAATAAAGGAGTAAAGCATGTGCTAGCTTGTTCGGATCAACGATTTCCCATCTCATTGATCCTATGGTTAGGGATGATATAGATATAAATATAATTACACATGATAGAAATCTCATTATCATGATCTCATCGTGATTTTATTCTTGCTATGTTTATATCATTGAGTTCATTAATGAATTCAAGATATAATTAATTTATATTATAAATGAACATTAATAAATGAAAAAGTCTTTATTTATATCAATGAAAAGTGTACATATAGTACTAAAGGTGATTGCCTTTATTGCATTTCTCTAACATTATCACTCAAAAAGCGGGAGAAACGCTTATATATAGTTCTTGGGTGTATGTGGACAGTTCTTGGGTTTTGAGAGTTGATAAGGTTATGAAATGAAGATAAAATGGTGCAAAAAGTTTATATACCCGTACATTCACGGTGGTGAACAAAAACCTTCATGACCGTGAATGTTTACTATAGCAACCGCTTTAGAAAAGTCAAATGTTATCCAAAAACCCGACTGTTGTGGCCATGAACCCATATGTCACGAGTGTGAATCATGTATTCCCCACTTTTCTTCATTTCTTTCATCCCTCACTTCAAACCAAAGCCAAAATTGGCCAATATGCCCCCACATTAATATATATATATATATATGTATGTATGTATGTTATGGTGCATGGATGACTCTATATGAGTTGAGAAATATTGATTATTGTGGAAATGATAATTGATGAGATGATATGCTATGTTATTCATGTTGATATATTATATCATGTTATTCTTAATATGATTCATATGATATATCTATGCGAATAAAGTAAAAAATGGAAAAGATTATAATGTCCTTAATTGCACTAGGAATGACTCTAGGATAGATGACACGTCATTCAAGGTTATTTATGGTACTGTAGGTTTATTATATGATATAGTATTTGAGCAAGGTGACCCAAGCTCCGAGATCGCCCTTGACCCCTTTTTGCTAGCAACCATTATTTTTTTTATCAGTCAAGTTAGCCCAAGCTTTGAGAGCACACTTGACTTTATCATGGTTATGAATAGTCACAGTAAGGAGAATAGGGAGGCCAAAGCTCTAAGAGCGCTCCTATTCATAACTCGTATTCAGTAGTATAAGAATTAAGTAATTAGGCAATAATTTGAATAAATGAAAATGAGAAACATTTTATAGTTGCTTATGGATATGGAAAATTGCTTCTGCTTACCAAGCATGCTACTGTCCTTATTTAAAGAATTTGTTTGGCATGATCATACGAAGATGGCTAATATGAGTTGGAATATGTAGATATGTATTATACAATGATTTGTATGTTATGAGTTGTTTGATATGCATGAAAGAATTTATATGATTATATGTACCATTAAGCTTTCGGTGGCTGAGTATGTGAGTTTTCTTGTATGCAGCTCTGGAACCGTAGAGGGAGTTGACATTGAAAAGCCTGAGCCAGTCATAGTATCTCATTTTCATCTTCTATATTTCATGCATTTTATTCAAATGCTCATACATTGGATCGTTTTAGATATTATGTTAGGAATATGAATTTAATCTTTATTCTTTATTATGGCTTATTGGATTATGAACGATTGTAATAAGTTGGGCGTGGTTAGCCCTGGATAATGATTTTATAGTTATAGTGCATAAGTATGGTTGCATTAATCAAATAAACGGTTATATGTTAATTATGGATGGTTATGATATGAAAGAGTTTAATAGTATATTTAATTGGTAAAGAAACAAGAAACAAATAATAGTTTAATAAGTTAACGGTTGATAAATGGTTAACACTCCCTTATATAGTGGGTTCCATCTACTATATGGGAGGGTGTTATAGTCATTATGTTGATCCTATCTCTATTTCGATTGCACATCAAAGGGCATTGATTGTTGCAAAGGAAAATAGACGCAATAACAATTCTGGTAATTCCTTAAACCGAAACAATACTAATGATGGTAGTGGTAGCAATGTAGGATGTGTAGAAGGATATATTGACTAGGTTACTGATGGTGTTAAATAGTTTATGAGGGGAGTTAGTAGTAGCAGTAGTAACATTAAGTGCTTTAGCTGTGATAAAGTAAGGCATAAGCAATTAGATTGTAAGAAGGCTGGAAGAAAGAGCTTTATTTGTTGAAAATAATAATTTTGATGAAGAGGATGTGGAATCACAAATAATCCAATTTATGATGATGGTTAGCGGCAGACACACATGGGGCCTAAAGGAGGTTGAAGCCCCTACTGATATTCTCAAAAAAAAAAAAATATAATATGCTTAATATATTTATTTGGATGTTTGGACTAAATTAAAGTTATATATTCTCTATATTTATTTTAATATGGGCTTATAAATATGAATTAAAGGACCTATTAAAATTCTACTTATTCATATTTATAAAATTGTTAATATTTATTTATTTTTTAATTCTGACCTATATCTTTAACTTCAAAATTAATAAAAGTAAAAGGAACTCTTTTTTTAAATATTATTTTTCTCTTTTTTTTTTGGTACTAAGGAGAGGGGATACCTTATAAATATATTTAAAGGGCTCAACGGGTCGTGAAATATATAACATGGGGTGATCATTTTTTTGCACTTGTAATAAAGGCGAAATCACATCTAGTACAGAAAAAAAGATTTGAACTCAATACCTCATCATCTGAAGAGCAAACGCTCTTGCCAATTGAGCATGTTAACTCTCTTCTTCTTCTATAGGACTACAAAATTTACTTTAAAATTATCTTCTTTCATTTTTTATTTTTGTCACTTTCTCTCTTAATTAGTTTTTTGGATTCTTTCTACTTAAGTGATGACTAAAAGTAAAAAACTATATATTAGGTAATTTTTTTTTATCTGTTATGTATTTCAATTTTTCAACTATTATTTCTATTTTGAATTATTTTGTTTTCATATTTAGTTTTGGACTTTTTCTATAATTAGTTTTAGTCTTTTATATTAGTTCTTTTGGTTTTATTTAGGGTTTCATTAATTAAAATTATTTTGGAAAACTATAAATATGTCTTTTGAGTTTTATTAGATAGTTTTTCGGAATTATTGAATAATAAAACCCTAATTTTCATTCCAAATTCGGTTTTTTTTTTTTTTGAGAAATCAATGATTTTGATGCCTATTTCTTGATTTTTCTAGAATCAACATATTATAAAAAATCAATTTGGATATTCATGTGCGGATCAATGGATTTAATATGCATCCACTACATCAATTGCTTAGTATTTTTGAATTGGGTCCTTACTGTAAGATAGATCTTATTTTATAAGCTTAATTAACTGAATATAAAAGTTAATTGCAAATAAAAGGGGCCTTTTTAATATCTAATCTATTTCATGGCTTTGTCTTTTGTAACATTTTCAACGGTCCCTACATGTATTCCACTTGAACATGTTCATTTTATAAATGTCATTCATATGAACTACATGTACACATATAAATTTTGGCTTATACGTGTTCACGAGGTAGATTTGCTATGAGTCAGTTTATTACAATATGAGCAAGTCGCACGTGTCAAGTTATAAATTAAATAAGGATGACAATATATTGAAAATAAAATTAAATAAAATGATTAAATTGAAACAAATAAAATTTGGCATAGTTAAATTAATTAGATTGAATAATTTGACTAGATTATATTTTTGGCATTGACTAAGTACATATAAATACGAAGAGAAAATAATAAAAATAATAAATAAATAAATAATTAATTAATTAAGGATAAGGGACAGAAATTAAAAAAAAAAAGAAATAAAGAATAGGACAACTTGGCTTGGGCGGTTAAGCCTATAACACAATATGCTCCTTCTTTCTCATTTTCTCTCCATTTTTCTTCGATTTCTTATTAAATATTAGCCACAAATATGACCACAGGTGAGTTAATTATCATTTCCTTTATTGCTAATATTGATTTAAGTGTTGATGGATCATGATTTAGGTAGTACAAAGTGACTGTAACACTTCTTGATTATGTTCTAGGGCAGTAAGTTAAGCTTTCAGTTTCTCCTTGCTAGAAACCGAATATGAAGAGACTTCAAACATAAAACATGTAGTTTTAAGTCTTAAATTTATGATTATGTAAATAGTTTTCAAAATTTTGTGTCTATGAAAAGATATTGGCATGTGACTCTGATTGGTTCAATTGTGAAACCTAGCTAAATCACCTATAATTTTGGTTCCTCTTCAATATGTTAGAAATCGTATTTGAGGAAACTCAAAATATGAAAGTTCTATCTCTCTATGTTATCTAGGCACATACTAAATTTCATGACCATATGCTAGGTGGATGTTGAGTTATGGTGAAGGGAAGCATGTCTATTTCATAGTTTGAGCTGCCTACTTAGTGCCCTGTGTAGGTCCAATCATATGTTTGCCATTTTAAGCCTCTTATAGGCATAATATAAAAATTTTCAGACATGAAAGTTATAGGATATATCTTAGCTAAATTTTAGTAAAAATTAAACCTCAATATATTATGTATTCTGTGAGATATGGCCTTCATAAATCAGACTGGTCCATATGCCAACTTTGTTTTTAACCTGTCAAAATTACCCTACCATTTGAGGACTTTAGAAGTGTAATGAATGAAAGTTATCAACATAAAAAATGTTCCATTTTAACATATCTAAGTGACAAAGTTTCATAAAAATATGACTTACATGTTGTAAGATATAAAGGACCAAAATTGATGTCCTAAAACTGCCTAAGGGCAGAAACAGAACACAATTAGAAATTGTACTAAAAATATTGTACAGTACCCTTACACAAATTGGACAAGTATAGGAAACGTTATAAGCTGCTCAACTCATAAATGTCACATTGCCACAATGCCAAACCCTAGCTAGTGGTCCAAACTATGCAAATATCAAATTGTTTAAGTTTATTTACTTATCAATTGACCATATATACCTTCAATTAGGTTCATAGCAAATTGGAGACCCCTAAGGAAGTGAGAGACAATAAGTTAAAAGTTGAAAACCAAACATAAGGTGAGTCAAATTATCAAATGATTTCTCTATTACATGTATTTGTTGTGTGCTATATGCAATGTGACTTGACTTGCTACTATATGAATTACATGATTGTTATGGTATGAATATGATATGAAAAGGTGATGAATGACTTAAATACATGGTTGTGTTATGGGTTTTTCTTACATGAAGTGATAGATGATTGAATATGCAAATGTGATATAAATGCAAATGTTGAGCAATATTTGGTTGCAAATGCACATGTATATGGACTTAAAAGGCGTTGTGACTAGCTAAATGGCATTGTAAAGAAAAAGAAGAGGCCTATAGCCTAAACAAATATTCAAAAGCAAAAGAAAAGGCCTATGACTTGACAAATGTGCAAATGTTACAAATGATCAAACTAGCTAGCAAATGCAAATGTTCACATGGCAACCCATGGCAGTGTCTATTTAACCTGGTCATAACAATAAGAAAATGACAAAGCATAAGCATAAAAAAATGAAATGTTTACATGATTTAATATTATTTATATTCTTATGATATTGATAAATAGAATAACATGTAAAATGTGTATGAATGGTGATTATTACTTTGTAATTGTAAATTGCTTGGTACTTTAGAAATCTTTTGATGATTATTCTCATAGAGTTGCAACTCACAAAATTGCATCATTTTTAAAGCTGAAAAGAGTAGTTAGCTCATTTCGGAGGTGCATAATATATAGAAGATATGGATCACAGGTCATCTGTAGAGCCTCACCAATCTCTCTCTTTGCATTTTACGTATGTATAGGAACATGTCTTCTATGTTTTGGACTATATGTCTGCATATGTATAATAGTGTATACACAGTGATGTCTATATATTTACATATTTGGCCTTAAAACCTATTACCTAAAACACTTGGATGCCATGTTTGAATTATTAACATATGTGAGATATATGATTCGCCTATAATCAAGCTATAAAGCTATGTTGAGTTGCTAAATATTGCAGAGTAATGATATGATGGAAAAAAATCTATCTCAATGTAAACACAATCCTATCTTATTCTCATGCAATACATGATAACATGATACAAGTATAAATGATATCTATATGTCTAAGATGTTACATCTTTACTGAGTGTGGATTTAATAATGTGGGCTCATGGAGTTAGGTGTGATAGACAACTCATTTGACTATTTATAAGGAGCTGAGGTCTCTCCTAGTCCTTAGTTGATTTTTCATTATGCACAAAAAAGAAAAAAGAGAAAAAAATGGAGAGTTCCATCATCTATACTTGAGGAAACAGGAGAAGACTTGGTGCACCTTGTAAAGCTTTTGGACTGCAGATTTCACCAAGCATAGAAGGGAATGAAGCTGCTCAAGATCTTTTAAAGTGATGGAACCTACTAAGACATGTTTTCTTTTTCCCTTAAATCAATTAAACTTGATTAGTGTTCCAAGTTAACATGTTTTGATCCTTGGCATGGATTTTAGTTAATTAGCATGATAAGGTAAACTTGCACATGTTGAAATTAATCTCATCTAACATGTGCTATAAGAGCATGGTTGCATGTTCTTAGAACCTATATTGTGTTATTCTCATCAAGTTAGAGAGAGATAATTGTATTTAATTTATTTTGGGGTTTTATTTTGAGTTGAGTACATGCTTAATTTTCTTGGTTTTGTTGATTTTTGGAGTTAATAGTTGATAAAATCAAGGAATTTTAGGTTTGCATGTTGATTTAAGCTGATAAATTGTAAGAAATTGAATTTTGAGGAGATGAACAATAATTGGTAATCTTTAGGGTAAAAATTTGTTGAAAATACTAGGTTTTGGATAGAAAGGTTAAAGAAGGCATGTGTGGTTCACTTGTGGGTGTTAAAGTGGAGAAAGCTGCTGGCATGTGTGGTACACACACGTAGCATATGTCTAGCGTGTGTAACACATGCGCCACAACAACTGTCATGTGCTAGCAGCACTTGTAACACTCTTTCATATAAATAGGACTAAACTATATAAGCAATTGTTGTAGACTTTCCGTTATTGAAAACTTGTGAGAATTAAAACTTTTTCTTTTCCTTATATTATTATCTCTTAACATTCTTTCTTACAAATATTTTCCATGTTGCCATATTAACACACTAATCCATATCTTTATGCATAAAACTATCATTTATCCAATAAAATAAATATGGTTTGAGCTAGACTGACCCGATATTTACAGAATTGTATCATACATAAATACATGTTCTTTAATCCAACATACATGTACAACACCAATTACCCATATCTCATATGACATATAATAAAAACAAAAATGTCATGATATCACCAACCCTAAAGATCTGCACTAGTCTCTGATGGGCTTTCTTCTCTTCTGTCAACTTTCTCTATCTATCGGCTCCAAACCTACGTGTAGGAACACCCATACGCTAAGCAACCTAATGCTTAGTGGTACATATATGCATATAAATTCATGTAACCATAATATGACATATCATAGATATACTTATGCTCATGCCAAAATAATGTTCAACATGTATAAAATATACATTTAAAATGATAAGCATGCATATATATATAATCATATTGGACATAAAACATAATCATATACATAGACCATGGTTATCAACCAATACAATATATATTTCCTTTTCATATATATATATTGCCCAAAATCATGTAATCATTTAATAACATACATAGCATACTTGTCTCATATCATCAAATTATGTACATATATCCATGAAATGACAATCCAAGTGAATATGCCGATCATATTAACAATTAACCATAAATTATTCACAATCAGCTGACCCTAGGGATATTATATATTCTTATGTCACATATCATAAAACATTCAATAATCATGTAACAAGTAGTCATTTCCATTTTATTCAACTTATTTAATTAGCCAATAGCCCATTTACTAAAAAACGGGACTAATTGGATAACGGTTGTAAATAGGAGTGCTCTCTAAGCTTAAACCACCCTATTCACCTATATGTGTATTCTTGTAATTATGCTCGTCATGAGTTTAAGTCAAGGGCGCTTTCCGAGCTTAAGCCACCTTGACTTAATAACATGATTAAGTTGCTAGCATAATGGATAAGAGCACTCTTCGAGCTTAAGCCACTTTATCCAATAATTAAGAATCATATAAAAATGTCTTACGGTACCATAAAAGACCTTCAATGGCTTGTCATCTATCCTAAATCTTGTCCTTATAAAGAGGAATGAATAATTATACGTATTCATAATTTATTTCAACATGATATGTTATAATTTTATCTCATTCCATACTTGCATGCCATATGACATAATTCACCTTACTAAGGCTTACAAACCTCGTATAAAATACATTATTATATGCAAAGAAAGAAAATTCCAACAATTTAATATATATGTCACAATATTTAAGAGACCAAATTCCTAATTTTCCTTTCCAATCAGATTTCTGCCATGATATTCGAATGCATTTATCACCCATTTAAGAACTAAATTATATCTGGTGGTCTTATAAATTTTAGCTTAATGTCTTAGATTTCATATGCAATAAGAATCACATAAGTTCGAATTTTATAGCATAAGTTATAGCTCAAAAATCACAAGTTGTTCATTGAAAATTTGCCTAGGATATTATGGACAGCTCCACGTCTGACTTTTATAGCCCATTTTTGGCCTATTTATAAATAGAATTAAAATGTATATCATAAAAGTTTTAGCCCTATGTGTATAGTTTCATTTCCAAGTGGTTTCATACAAATCTGAGTTATATAGCATGAGTTATGGCTAAAGGAATCAAGGCTATTCCACAGAATTCTAGCAACATCACAAAATACCGTAGTTCACCAAAAATTATATTAAACTCATAGATATCAGCAATAGTCATAAATCATTATAATTATCATTTCCAACATCATTATCATGCCAATTATCATCTCAAGACATAACAACCA